>VUQH01028353.1:0-36603 GCA_015106775.1 Etroplus canarensis | reverse complement strand
TATTGAAGGTATTTAATTGGTAATAATTTAGTTTAAAAATCTGTAAAATAATGGTATTTTTCTGCAGAACTCTTTGCATTGTCACTTCATTGAAGGTGTTTGATCGTGGTAATTTAGGAAAAATCCATAAAATAATGGTATTTTTCTGCAGAACTCTTTACATTGTCACTTCATTGAAGGTGTTTGATCGTGGTAATTTAGGAAAAATCTGTAAAATAATGGTATTTTTCTGCAGAACTCTTAATGAAAATTTCTGTAAATGTAATGTATTTGCACTTGATTTGAATTAGGATATTTTACTTTAATTTTACGGTTTTTGTTTGGCAGCCGTAGCTGCCAGTCATTTACCGTTTTTTTACGTTTTTTTTTTTTACAGTGTAACTCTGTGACTGAAATAACAATGCAATTCTGATTTATGATTCATGATGTGATGAATAGTCACAAGAGCATGTCTCAGCAATAGACACATCCCGCCTCAATGCATCACTGAATGCCACAGGAAACCACTCGTACCTGTGGCCATTAAACTTTACTGCTCCTCCCCTTGACACCTGGACTATGTCCTGTTGCCATGCTGTGTATATACTGTAAATAGTATTGTTCAACTTGGACCACCAATACTACACATTGGACTATCTTGCATATAGGGATTAGAAATTCTGATTATCTTTAATCTGTTTTTCTATCTTTCATATTTATATTTATATATATTTAACAGAGTGTCTGTAACATAAGCAATTTCCTCCCTAGGAATAATAAAGTATTCTGATTCTGATTCTGATAACCATATGTCCTGTTAGCTGCAGAGAACTAGTAAACCCAATGTTCTGCTTTGGACAGAAAACTACTGATAGAGCAAGACAACCTAACAGGATCATTTCTCATTGCTGGATCCCTATCTGCACACCATCCACAGTCCCTTTGGCATGTGGCCCAGCTGTCTCCCATGGCGCTCTGCCCAGTCAGCTTTCACTCAGCACATATCACCCTGACTATGACGTTATAACGCCACATCCTGTGCATTCATGGAAAACCTGCTGTTGAGCTTTTGGCGTGAAGGTGAAACACCTATACACTGAAGCATTCTTCACAGACACTCATAGTGGTGTATTTTGATGGGAGGGGAGGCCAACTTAATTAAGGTGGAACTAGTAAATGTTGACAACGTGCCATATTGAGTAATTACAAATGTTAGCCTCAAAGGAATGGAGTAGAAGACCCATAAAAAGTCATAAAACATAATAGTGTTTAAAAAGCAGGAGTTACTCTAAGTACATACAGGTGTATCATCACTGAAATACTGTTAAAACATCTAATCTAACATTTCAGAAATGGCAAAAGGCATTAAAAGAAAAACAAAGCATTTTGCAGTATAGAAGAAATAAATGACCATTGCTAATTAAATATACATACACTCAAAAGAACGTGTTTAATTTGCAGTGTGTCCTTTAAAGATGAAGACTAGCATGCATATACCTCCAAACAGAAGAAAAATGACTGTAAGGCATTCCATGCATTAGTTTTTTAAATCGTATCACTGGAATAACTGTGCACTTGGTGAACTGTTTATGTCAACAGCTTTCTGCAGTGACCATCACTAACCATGGTCTCATATCTCTGAGCTATAAATTGCCCTGTGTGGTTCCATATGAGTGTGCAATGGTCAGGAAAACTGTGAAACTCCAATGCAGCATGTCACTTTGGTTCTTCCTCTGTTTAAGAGTGTGTTTGTTTGACCCTGCACATGTAGCTGGAGGACCATTCACCTCTTCTGTGAAGTGACTTGACCACTTTTGTCGACCCTGTCTCTCTTTTTTCCTTTCAAAGGCAGCGTGATGTGCAAAGGACACCTCTAGACAGACACAGCAGCTTTTCCGGTTATGTTTTTGTTATAATATACAGACATTCAGAGGGCCTTTTAGTTAAAACTCACACTATGCTCTCTGCATGCTCTTTCAGGATCAATATGTTTGAAAATTTGAAAAACAAAGTAATCTAAAGGAAGATGATTAATGACTATTTAAAGAAGATACATTTAAATACTGCTGCATTCCCAGGACATTTTAAATGTCAAATTTTAATATGCTGAATGCATCAAGAGGTTTGCTTCATGAGGCTATAGGAACAGCTGTAACATAGCAATTTTCTGCAGCCCTTAGGAATGATCTAAATTGCTTGTTTTGAAAGATTAATTTTTGATCAATAAAACTATAGAGTTTTGGAGTGTTAGCAATATCAGGATATTTTGCTGCATCTGTGGTGTGGGCTGTGTCTTTCAGCCTCATTGCTTAAGATGGATACATTCCCTAGTGCCCTCCACCCAAAGTTATGTTGCCATGTCAATGCAACCCTGTTTGGTGGGGGAATAGGGGATTAGATTCTCTCTATGTCATGGGGTAAGGGGAGATTAGGAGGTCTAGCTCCCCTTTTTCTGGTTTAATTATGGATGTAAAACAATAAATGTATAAGTTTTGAAAGATGGACTCCCCCCATGTACAGCACAGTAGTTTGGTCCACTGTCTACCATTCCCTGACTCCTTTACTTTTCAAAAGGAAGTGGGGACATCCATTCTAACCCATTCAAAAAATACTGGAAATGCTCCTGGCTAATGCTGATGGGAATGTTATAAATTTTGCAAGTATTTCGTTGTCAATTAACTAATGTCTAAAATAAAACTTGCACCTGATGATGGGTCTGCATAAAATGTCAGGTAGTGACTAAAGTTTTTAAAATTCTTGAAAGGAAACCAAATTATAAGGAATTTTTTCAGGTGTTGCTGGAACTGTTGATTTAAAACTATAAATATCCAAGCTTCTTCATGCTGCTGCCTCGTATGTCAGTTCTCATCCTCATACATTGCTGGACTCATAAACAGAGCAGTTGCTCACCTGCAGTTGGCAACATATGTTGTTTTTTGCCGTTAGGCTTATATTTTTCTGTGAGGAAAGAGGTGGGGGCTAATAAAAAGAAGGAGAACAGCGTTTGCATATTTAATTTTTTCCCACTGAGGCCCTTCTGTGCAATAATAAATGACAGAGCTTTAAGCTGTCTTGGAATTGAAACATGACTTCCACTGGAATATACAGGGATAAAGCAAATTTATTACAGTGATTTAAACAAAGCACACTATTATGCCAACTTCTATATACATTATCAGGTATTAATGGGAGCTATAGGGCTTTTGTAAATACTTTTATATTTTCTGAGCGGAACTGACAACGCTGTGTGTGTGTGTGTGTGTGTGTGTGTGTTTGCATACAGTACAGCAAACAGCCATACAGTCTGACATACAGAGTCCAGAACGATTTTGGGAGTTTTGCTGCAGCTGTCACATTTACTAATGGCATATTTCAGCATCCCTCCCCTCTAAGCGAAAACCAACTGCTTTCTGCTAGATGAGTTTTGTTCACTTGGCAGATATCAGAGTGAAATTCAGATGGAATAGAAGACAAGAGAAAAAAAAGAGGCAGGGTGGGATGGGAGGGCTGCTGGGGCTCAAATCTGCAGCTCTTTATTGGCCATTTGAAGGAGAGGGGTTGGTCTCTCTTCATCTCTCTCACCACCTCCACTGAGAAGCGGAGAGTGAGCAGCACACACAGTTCACACACACAATCAGCCGCTAGAAGAACCATGGCAGGATACATAACAGACCAGAGGCTAATGCGCACACACATACACCTTTCAAGACAGTGAGGAACCTGCAAGATGAAGGCAAGGACCAAGAATGAAGACATTAGACTTGAACAGGCTGAGAGCTGGGTGGGACAGACAGACAAAGATGTGTGACTGAGCTGCTGTTTCCCACCTTACATAGAAGTTTGAATCAATGCTGCTCTCATGGCAGGGCCAACTACACAGGAGCCTGTAAAGGTGATGTTTTCAGCCCTTTTTCGCTATATTTTATATGGAATATTAGTCTCCCTTTGTCTGTAAGTAGATTGTAATGCATGCTTACCCTAGGCCTTTCTCTCTAGGTTTAATTACAATAATGTTCCAATGGCAAAAAAAAATCCTCAAATGTATTTCATTTATCTCTTTAAACTGTGTTTAAACCAAAAGCTCAGATGTGTACTATAATTAACTTTAACTACCCAAGATTTTTTCAAAATATAAATCACTCCATTCTTTAGACCTTCAAATGCTGGAAAAGTGTGGAAAAAATGCCCAACTTCATTTCCCAAAGCCCAGAGGTCTTAGAGCTAGAAATTTACTATCTTTTTTTTTATTAATGCCTTAGATTAATTTATTAATTATAAAGATTTCTGCACATGTTCTTTTTAAAAAGTGTGTGAAAAGTAAGAAAATAATTCAATAAATTACTGAAACTATTTTTCAGAGCCCAGTGAAATGTCTTTTGAGAAGCTGAAACTGCAATAGAATATGTTCTTGATAAATAACAATTTTATTATTTTCATCATTATCATTGTTGGTAGTTATTTATCTTGCAACCATCCAACTGAGTCATCATTTCAAGCTAAGGATTCAGTCTTGGCCATGTGAGATTATTTTTTCCTGTGTGCACTAATGTGTTGTCCTTTTATAGTGAAGAAAATGCTGTATGGTACTGCATCAGTGGCTCGTTTAAGTGACTCTCCAATCTCACACTGTCAGTTTTGTTCATTTCCTTGCAGTTATGTACACATCCACATGTCAAGCATGGTTCTTGAATCTGCTAAGTGTAATAAAGAGCTCCGTGGTCTCAGAGGACAACAGAGGAGTATAAGGTGCATCTGGCTAGCACCTGTCTTGTAGCCTCATTGCCTGAGGCAATACAAGTGTGAAGAAGAGTTGACAAACATCCTTCTTCTCACATATTTTGGTGGTGCTGAACTGTGTTTTTATTTTCTATTTTTTTAAATGATCAAATGCCAAAAGGTTCAACAGGGAGCTATCTTTATCAGGAAAAACTCCTGCTTATGCTACTAAACCTATCAGCGGAATGCAATTCATTTGACACAACGAAAGAGAATATGTAATGTGATGTAGACAACTCACAAACCAACAAAGCCAAACAGGGCAGAGAATGAGATGGTGAAAATGTGCAGTCGTAAGCAGAACAGAAATGCCTAAGTGCACTTTTAAAACTGTGGAAATCAAGATTCCTCAGGCTGGACCAGGGCTGCAGAATTATAACCTCTGGCCACACTGACTGACTGCCACCTATATTACAGCCACTATAGACATACAGTATATTGCATACCCATGTACGCACACAAATATTGTCTGTAATATTGCTTAATATAAATGTAATATTGGCAGCCATCCTGGCACAGAGCTCATAAAGCTTCTCTTCAGGTGGGAATTGCTTGGACAACAAAGCAGGCAGTATAGAAAGAAGCAGAAACTTGCGCTTATGTGCTTATAGTCAGGCTTTACTGTGTATCAATTTGCCTTCAGCTGGAGAGAGTTCCACTTCACTTCTCCTGCTCTGTGGCACAAAGTGGGATTGTTGAAACTGGGGGATTTTTGCTCCAGAGCATTGAAATCTACAGCTGCTGGCTGTCAAAGCAAAGGCTTCTGTTGTCAAATCAAGATCTAGTTGTTGTACTGATCATACAGTACTGTGAAAAGTATTGAGCCACCCCTTATTTATTTATGTTTTGCAAAGAAGTTCTCCGGGCTTCTTGAAGGATATTTTAGGGCTCTTCTTTGGATGTTGGTTTCCTTTTGTTCCGTTCTCTGCCAAGTTGATTCCACACTGCTTCAGTAATGTTGAGATTCGGCCTCTGGGGGGACCGTTTAAGAATGGCTTACTGACAGCCACCCTTTCATTCACACCATTTCGGATGAGGCTGCAGTGAACATTAAATGGCTCAACTGAAGGGCCAGATACATCTTTCAGGTCACATGTTTAATCTTTGCTGGATTTTACTTATTTCTTAAGGACATGACTTTCAGATACTGTTCATCTGTTGTAAATGTTTTTTTTAGGTCTGCCACTTAATCTTTTGGCCTCTTCTTGTCCAGTTTCTTCAGTTTTTTAAAGGACACACTGCACACCATATTGAAATATGGCAAGTTTTGGCTAATAGCTCTTAGGGTTGTGTCAAAATACAATTTCACGCCTGTCAAATTGTGTTATCCTTAACATTTTTCATAGATCCAACTAAAGAAATAAGAAAAAATTATGTGTTTTTGCCACAGGCTGCTGGCAACAAAGTGCTTAAAGATACAATTTAAAATCGACAACTTTTCTAAGTTGTCTGTTCTGTGTAGATACAACACTGGTTCATCTCTTGTGTTAGGTGCCTTTTTATGCTTGAATGATTCATAAGTCAGAGTTAAATGACTTAACAAAAAATATTTCTGTGAAAATGTTTAGGTACAAGGAGTGGACTGAAATTGGGTGAAAAAGTGATCAATGTCCCAAGAAAAACTTCAGAAACCAATTGCTCAAGATCACTTTAAAACTTACAAAAAAGTCTGGCTCCTTAGAAACAAAATACAAATAAATGAGGGGTGCCTCAAGACTTTTGCACAGTACTGTAGATCTTAAACTTTCATCATTGTTGCAAATAATTTCCTTTTTGCGAAGAAATGCACAAAAGGGAAACAACAAGTCAAGAACAGGAAAAAATTTCCAACAGCATTCTTTTCAAAAACTCCAAAATTGAATTGTCATGTCTGATGTTTGTTAGTGTGGTATGTGTCCAACTCCTCTTCCAGACCCAGCAGAAGTGCATTGCCGTCTTTGCCCTCGTTTGCTGCTTTGCTGTGCTGGTGGCACTGATCTTCTCATCAGTGGACATTTGGGGGGACGATGAAGATGGAATCACAGAGGAGAACTGCAGCAAAAACTGCCAGTAGGATATTCTGCCAGAGGAAAGGAAAATGCAATTGGTGTATTAATTTATAGCACAGTTAATTTGGAAGTCTATTCACCAGTAACTCACCATTATCTGGTACATGGTCCTAATACAGATTTACTCATCCCAAACCAGAACTACTTAATCTGGTAGAAATTCTTGATTTGGTCTTGTCCCTTGCTGCATAGTGTTAAAGTGTAGAGCCATAAAAGGATTTATTCACAAAATAACGCTCCGGTGATTGCACAACAGACTGTATGTAAGGCCTCCAAGAGCTATACATAACGCTGTTTTCCCAGAAATGAAAAAATACTCTCCAAGATTTCTATGAAGACTTTCATCATTTTGATTGTTGATTTTCTTCTTTAAAGCTACAGATACTTAAGAAATTTGTTATTTTCAGCGTCGTACTTGTGGAGAACATTCCAGACGACCTCCTTTTCACCATGGATGGCAGACCTCACCTTCCTCTTTCTGTTGGCTTTCACACACTGTTGGACCAGGCAAAGCACTCAGTTGAGGTGGTGTCATCTGTCTGGGACTTAAACTCCTGGGACCTGGAGACAATCCCAAGCACTGCCAAACAGGTACAAAGTCATTGCAGACAGGCCAGCAGAGCAATGAACCAACTGCATTTCCCATGTGTTCTCTAAGAGTGAATGCAATTATTTTTTAGTAAATCTGGATGTCGTCTTTTAATGAGGTTAGTCCTGCTATGAAATAAGTGTTGCCCTCTTGAAAGAAACATTGCTCAAAGGCTCAGCTACAGTAATACAGAACATCATTCTCTTCCTCAGGGTCAGCTTTTGTTCCAGAGACTGCTCAGCCTGAAATCTCGTGGGGTTAAGCTGAAGATTGCCAGCAGTCTGACAAACTCAGCTGAACTGAAGGCCTTGGCAGCGCACAGTGAGTGGCTGTCGCATTTTTATTTTATAAAGGCAGTTTGTTGTGTCACCATGGCAAACAACAACAGAGATTTATATTTCTATATACCATCCACCTGACAACACTACTGAGTGTTTTAAGAAGATTCTTATATTCACATATGCTGTTTTAGGACAGCAGCACCACACTGTACACATAGCATGCGACATAAATGGTTTGCCTCAATGAAAACAGATGTATTTGCAGCATGCAGCACCACCCAGGAGCTCCACACCATGTGCATCTGCCAGGCCTCACAATCAAGGTCAAAAAACCTTGAATGGATGTGCAAATACACAGACAGGTTTCGCGTCAAAGGCTCTGCCTTTTAGGCTGCCTGTCTGTGTTGCCCTCTATGTCTGTCAGACAGTACATGGCCAACTGGCAGATTTACACAATTTTCCCCATCTCATTCATTTAAACTTTTCATTTTCTCCCTTCTCTGTCTGTTTCTGTCTCTCACACTGCATAGATGCAGAGGTTCACTTTGTTAACATGACAGCTTTTACCAGAGGAGGACTACATTCCTCATTCTGGATAGTGGATCGGCAGCACATTTACATCGGGAGTGCTGATATGGACTGGAGGTCACTCTCCAAGGTAACAGCAGACATCAACATGAGTGTGCATGGTAAAAGAAGTATTGAGGATAAATAACCTTCACTTGTCTAGTGTAGTCAGATCCACTGCATCTTTTTGTGTTTTAAAAATACAATTGTACATACATAAAGATGGAATGAAAATCCTTGCACCCCAAAGTAACTTATAGTGTAGATTAGCTGCATTGTATTCCTGTCCTTCTTTATGCAAGTACTCTGGCAGTACTAACAGGAGTCGGAGATGATTTAAGGTTGCTGTCTGAGATGGCCCAGAAAGACAAGTAGCATTTCACTTTTCATTTACTATGCAATTCATAATAGGGGAGGAACCAGACAGCATTACCATACTGTAACCTGAAGTGATTACCTGGCACTTTCAATGCTTCACCACTGGCCGAAGGTAGAACTACTGTTGAGTATAATTAAACAAGGAGCCAGAAGAAATGAAGTAATAGTACACATACATGGATGTGTGTATGTATATGTTCTGATATATATGCATGCAAATAACAGGAGGGTGAGAAGTAAAAACAAAAACAGTGCAATCCAGGGCCTGACTGAAAATCACCTTCTATGGTAACAGACTGAAACCTCTATGTTCTTGCTTCTGGGGCACACACTAAAGTAGAAAACAAAAACAAAACACACACATACAAAATAATATTTCTTGCCATCTAGTTAATGACCACGCAAGAATGTATTTATAACAGCTGTCTCTTGTTCTCTTTTCATTTTGTTGTTTTTAGCCACATTAGCAGCTCTGTGAATTGCAGTGTACATCTGCTTATTTGCCAGTTTCTTTCATCATACTGGAATAATATATGGTTTATTTGCTCTTAGATGAATTCCTATTAAATTGGTTGTATAATGTCATGTTGAAATCCAGGATTCAGCTCATTGGCTTCATCGTTCTCTTGACATTTCCTCTTTTTGTTATCATTTGGGGAAATTTGAAATTTGTCTAAAAATTCAAAATCAGTCATATTCTATATAACGTTATATGCGTTATTTAAATTTCATTTGAACACAGTAAATCATCCAACATAATGCAAGTTAAACATTAGCATGTAAGCGCTGCTCTTTTTGTTCATCATTTTTATTCTATTTAATCTCAAAATTGGTATGAGATCATCAGTGCTGACAGATCATTACTATTCTCAATCTAAAATCAACCTCTTTTATCACCCTAAGTTCTATAACATCTTTAACTTGTACAGAGCATGCCCACACGGTAAATACATCAACTTTTCTGCTGCATCATCTCTTCCTTCTTTTTTTCACACCCCACAGAGGAAAGAACTAGGGGTGTTGGTGTATAACTGCAGCTGTCTGGCTCTGGACCTCCACAGAGTCTTTTCATTTTACCGACAACTCCACGAAAGGGACTACATCCCCTCCATCTGGTCAAAAAGAGTAACTGCCCTGTATGGGAAGAATGACGCCCTGGAGCTACAACTTAACTCCACCCCTGCCACTGCTTATGTGTCTGTGAGTAACAACTTTATGTTACAGGATTTAATGTATGTTAACACATAAATCAAATCTATACAAAATGCTTAAAAAAACTGCAATTAAAAACACAATTTATGGTTTATATTCCTCCTGAGACACCAATTTCCTGCCTCTGGTCTAGTAGTGAATGTCTTGATAAAAATTTCATTACAAACTAATAACAGGCACAGACAGCAAGCGATTAATCAAGTTAATATCATGCTGAGGAGCATCTTGAGTCTGAATATCTCAGTACTTTAGCCTAATTTGACAGTAATGAATCTTGTTGCTCTCTAAGCGACAAGACACTTATCGGGTGTATTTAGGACATTTATCATCTTATAGGAAACTAATGGAGCCATACTGTCAAGGGCTGCTGGCAACTCCAACCTGATCTTTTGCCCCACTTATTCTAGTAATGATAAATGGTTGTGGAAATGTACTTTGTGGTTTTCTTGCTATTTTCTTTATTGAAATGTTATGCCGAAGTGTTTAAAAGAATTTTAAAAAATACATATAAACCAATAGAACATCCACGTTGTTCAGTGGGACGTACATTCTTTGTTGAATTGAAATGAAATACATTTTTTAAAGTCATCCCTAAACATGCTATAATTGTATCTGTCAGTTCTTAGATTTTTATGATCGTTACCCAGTTTTTTGGAGCAAACTTCTCTTGTCCTTTCTGTAGACTTCTCCTGAAATCTTCTGCGTCAAAGATCGCACCAGAGATATAGATGCCATCTACCAAGTCATCCAGAGTGCAAAGACATTTATCTTCATATCTGTGACAGACTACCTCCCTCTGGTGAAAAGGAGTTTTAAAGGAACCTCAGTCACAAGGTGTGTATGTAAGAAATTTGATATTTAAATACTTTTCATGGTATTTATGAAGTCATTTCATGTTCATAGTGTGTCTATGTCAAAGGGCGTAATCCATGATAAATAAACCAAGAAATGAAAATATATATAGTTCTTGATATTACCAACTTGAAACTGTGAAACTCTATCATATATGCGCACCTTAAGACTGAATAGCATTATCTGCAAAAATAACACTCATTGGGTTGTTAGGTATTGGTCATCAATAGATGAGGTGATCAGAGAGGCTGTGGTGCTGAGAGGAGTCAAAGTTCGGCTGCTCATTAGCTTCTGGAAGAAAACTCATCCCCTCACCTTTAACTTTGTGACCTCCCTCAAGTCGCTTTGCATTCACCTTTACAATTGTTCCCTTGAGGTGGTGAGTGAATAATTTGCACCTTAGTCTAGTAACTATAGTAAACTCATGAACATTATTTTTTTTCAGTCATACTGTATTTGTTTTTTGTGTATTATAAATGCATTTAAATAATTTTTATTTACAGAGATTTTTTAGTCACAAAGAGCAAAAGGATGACATTCAGCTTGGACTCAACCACAACAAGTACATGGTGACCGACAATGCTGTCTACATTGGTAGGCCATGCAGAATGCATTTTGATATGTCTTGTTTTATACTGACAATGAAAAGATGCTGTAGAGATACAGTGTATTAGAAACTACACTAATAGGAGGTTTTATTACATCCCATTCTAAATCCATAGGCATTAATATGAAGTTGGTAGCCCCTTTGTGACAATTACAGCTTCTACTCTTCTGGGAAGGCTTTCTACAAGATTTTGAAGTGTGCCTGTGGGAACTTTTGCTCATTTGTCCAGAAGAGCATTTGTAATGTCAGACAGTGATGTTGGGCAAGAGGGCCTGGCTCATAATCTCCAAACTCCCGTTTCCACACCAAACTCATCCAACCATGCCTTTATGGACCTTGCTTTTTGCACTGGGGCACAGTGATGCTGAACAGAAAAGGACCTTCGCCAAACTATTCCTACAAAGTTGTAAGCATAGACTTGTCAAAAATGTTTTGATAAACTGAAGCATTAAGATTTCCCTTCAATGGAACTAAGAAAAACAACCACATACCATTATCCCTCTTCCAAACTTTACAGTTGGCACAGTGCAGTCAAGTGGGCAACATTCTCCTGGTATTTGCCGAACCCAGACTTGTCTATCAGACTGCCAGATGGAGAAATAGGGTTTATCCCTCCACAGAACACGTTTACACTGCTCCCTCGTCCAGTGGTGGCATGCTTTACACCACTCCATCCAACACATAAGATTGTGCTTGGTGATGTAAGGCTTTCATGCGGCTGCTCAGCCATGGAAACCCATACCATGAAGCTCTTGGTGCACAGTTTTTGTGTTAATGTTAATACTAGTGGAGGTCTGGAACTCAGCACTTGGAGACTCCACTCTGTAACTAGATCTGGTCTGCCATTTCATAGCTGAATTACTATAGCAATAAAACCACTTACAGTTGGTCATGGAAAAAAATTCACAGACTGACTTTTTACAATGGTGACATCCTATTACAGTACACAGTGGAATTCAGCAAGCTCTTAAGAACCACATATTCTTTCACAAATGTTTGTAAAAGCAGATTGCGTGGCTAGGTGCTTGATTTTATGCACCTGTAACAATGGGACTGAATAAAATGAATGAATTCAGTGACTAAAAGGTATGGCCCAATACCTTTGTCCATATAGTGTATTTTGAAAAAGGATATCACTGTCAACATACAGGGAAATGCAGCTATACTCATTTACTTGCCAAGCGCACATAACAAGATTGCTACCACTCTCCCGTTTAAAGCCAGGAGGTTTTTAGCTTAGCATAGCTTCACACAGAGGCTGAAGGGGGACAGCTATTCTGGCTGTCCAAAGGGAAATAAAATGTATTTGAAGGTAAAAGCACCTCAGAAGTTTACACATTATTATGTTTGTTTGTTCAGTGCAAAACAGTGGAAAGACAATAGGTCACAATTTTATTGGCTTTTTTATTTGCTGGTATCCATGAGTCATCCCAGCAAGAGCACTGATACCATGACTCACAATGTCAACTGCAAAAACATAACTGCAGACAGACAGATGCTGATGTTGTCTCAACATAAAATAGAGGCCGGGTCATCTCTTACAGAGTCAGAAATGCTCATCAGATTATTGCAGAGAAGGAATTAAAGGCACCTTTCTTTGTTTTTTTTTTAAACAAGAACTAATCTGGTTAGTGTATGGTTGCAAACAGACGTCCACATGTTTTCTCCATACTACTCGAAAAAAAAAGTTTAGTCAGCGTAGAACTGTTTGTGGGGCTATAATTCCTTAAACTAGAGGGATGAACAACTTTAGCAAAATGTCTGCCAAAGTTAAAAAAAGATTTTAGTTTGAGCAACAGGGTTGTATTGATTTTCCTTATAAACATATAGACAAAAGAAGAAAAAGAGCAAGACAAGAGGAAAATAACACAAAGAGTTTGAGTTCCTGATGAACTGTTTCAATCAGAAGCCAAGTAGTCCAGCTGAAACTACAAAAAGTCACTGGGCTTGTTCAAGAAACTGTCCAGGACACAAGTCTTTGTGTAAATTATATACATAAATTTGTTTTTAAAAAAAAAAAAAAAGTTACTGGGACTATCTGATGTTGTTTTCTTTTTTGTCCATAGGGAACCATGACTGGGTTGGAAGTGACTTTGCCACTAATGCAGGAGTTGGATTAGTAGTCAGAATGAAAGGTAGTATTGAAGACAGAGGAGTGACAATCCTGGAGCATGTCAAAGCTGCTTTTGAAAGGGACTGGAAGTCACGCTACGCTAAGAGCCTACACGGAAGCAAAGATCAGCAGGGAAAATACAGAAACTTGCAACAGGGAAAAAAACATATGGAAACTAAGGAGGAAAATGAATGGAACTACCCTTTATCTTAATAAGCACAAAATGTCTTTCCCCAATATGTCTTAAAGCCTTATAAGCCTAAGTACACTAGATTTTACAAATACAGTATGTCCACAAATAGGAATGCAGACCTGCTCTATATATGACTTGCCAAAGTATTGTTTTGACTCAGTTGCAATGTCAGTTAATAGTATCTATTTTATTATCTATTTATCTATTTAACTATGACTGTTCAGCATGTTGTACTGCATGCAAAACAAAGCAATACTTCAGTACAAATTATATACTAGGACAGGCAATATGACAAAAATATTACAAAAGTAATATGCTCTGAATGTAAAGTCTGTACACATCCCATCAAAACCAATGAAAACTTTTAGTATTTAATGATGATGCACAATTTTTGAATGCCTAATATTTAATAAGCTTTTTAATGCTACAGTTTATTGACTGCAACTATAATTAGGTCAAATTCTGAAATGACACACACTGGCATATGCATTAGTTTTATTGTTTTTATCATGTCCTTAAAATTTTCATCTGTCTTCGTAACATGTTTTTTTTTCCTAGTTGATGTTGTGTTTATTTCAGTTGGCTTGTAAGCACAAAATGTTAGAAAAATCTCCATAGCTTATGAAAGAAAGTCTAGTTAGTTACACTACTAAAATTTTCAGAGCAGTACTTTTCCTTATCCTTAATTTGATTCATGGTTTACAGAATTTAATTATCGCTGACTAATGAAGTGCATCTCAGCCATTATTCATGTTTTATTTTTATCCAAGCCACTAACAAGCTGCTAGTTACTTGCTTGCGAAAAAGCCTGCAGACAAAAAACAAGTTCACTGTAAATGAAAACAAACAGAGGTCTTGAATCACAGCATTGGTTCATACTCTATGAATTAAATAAAGGACTTTGGAGTTTTGTTGTAAATAATTTCATCAGTGCTTCACAGTTAATGACTGGAAGAAGTCCAATTTAATGATGACTCCCAGTTTGACATTGGTGTCAACAACAGAATGGCATCTGTTAAGAGACAAACTGAAGAGAGAATAATACAGCAGTGTATCAAACCCACTTTGTTATTTTTAACATGATCAGGGGAGGATTCAGGTCTGGGAGTGTTTTACTGCCACTGGAGGTGGACATTTACCCCCGACTAAGAGGAAGTGTAATTTCGTTCTTCAGTCACATGCTCTGGTTTGCATCTTTGTGAAGAAGGATCCTTACTGCAGCAGGACAAGCACACCTCAAAGTGAACCATTTATACTCATATCCAGCAGTGTATTTTTGGTTTTCTTGGACTCCATATGAGTAAGATTGGTGTGTCTGAGGCAGCCATATTAAAGACATTCCCTCTCACCGACCTCATGCAGTCATCAGTCTGAAGCCTAAGGGATTACTTTGACACACACTGACCTCTTTATTTAGATATTGGAAATATTTAATGTGAGCATCCACCATTATAACAGTGTATAAATGACGGAAAATAATGAAATCACGCTGGGATAAGCTAGGGCATCAGGCTTTGCACAAACACGATTCCTGCCAACTCAGATGTATGCAATCATTAAAGGGTTGCATGCCAAATAGGAAGATATTCTTAAATTCATCTACATTATATTAGACATTATAATCTGTGATTAAAACTGTACCATATTCAAAGCATCTTCAATATTATGTCTTCACTTGGGTTCTCTGGCTTTTGGACATCACCATAAACAGCCTGCATGTGCCCAAACAGATTTAATACAGTCAGTGTGTGCAGTGCAATTGTCTTACATTGTACCCTTTGCATGGAAATTATATTACAAAAGTGATGGCAAAAAGAACAGTACTAATATGTGCAAAAATTAAACGGCTTACACTAGAAATAGACTAAAAACATGAATTCCGTGTGATCTGATGTTTTTCCTGACTTCATCTGAGAATAGCTGAAGTCAGACTGTGTAATTAAATGTTAAAAAGAAAAAGAATCATCTAAGGAACATTTTTGGCCACTCAGCGGCAGTATGGCCAGACAGTAAAGTGAGGGACAAATACCCTGAAAGGTGAGATGAAAAGCATCTTATACATTACACACAGAATTATAGCCAATATATTAAAGGACATGAACGTGTTTGCCGTGATCACTTCTCATGTTCATTCTGGCCATTTAAAGGTCTCCTCCTAAATCAGTAGTCTTAAACTGCATCCACCCACAGCACTGTGAATACTGGGGGACAAAATGTACAATCCTCTGTATAAAAATCCACAACAGTGTTTATTTGGAGTAAATAAGAGGGTGTCGTGGTTTGCCACCAAGTGAGGAAAGGACCCAGATGCAGGACAACAGAAAGCCCAAAAAGTTTAACTCAAAGCGAACTTTATTCAAGCTGACGACAGTCTATGAAAGTAACAAAGTCCAACAGCTTACTTTCCAGGTAAGGAAACCACAAAGCGCAGGAACACACTCTCAAGCAGACCATGATCAAGACAATGACAGAGGTATCAGCTCTCAGATAAAGTAGATAACTTTCTTTGAAGTGTATATCTTTCCAAAGTGGCTTATTTTCAATTCAAGTTAAGTCCTCAAGCATCATTTGAAAGTTAGTCTGGAAATTTGATTTCAAAAAGGGTGGTGCCGTGGTAAGCCTGTTGCCTCCCAGCAAGAGGGCCCAGGTTCAAATCCAGCAGCCCACCAGCTTAGGGCCCTCTGTGTGAAGTTTGCATGTTTTCCCAGTGCTTGCGGGGGTTCTCTCCAGTTGCTCCAGCTTCCTCCCACAGCCCAAAGACATGCAAAGGGGTTAGGTTCATTGGTGATTCTAAATTGACCATGGGCGTGAATGGTTGTCCGCTCTGCGACAGATCGGCGACCTGTTCAGGGTGTACCCCACCTTTCACCCCATGACAGCTGGCATAGGCTCCAGTGACCCTGAATTGGATAAGAAGATGAATGAACTTTAGGCATTGTAGCGTAAGGACATACACTGTTCTTTTGGTGGTGGTGGTTTTGTAACACTTAATGCAGACAAGGGCTGTCACTATCGCTATCAGATCTTCACCGCACAATGATAAATTTTAGTGAAACAATAATAATATCATCACAACAATAAACTTTGTTTAACGTGTGTTAACTTTTTGACAGATTAATTAAACTCAAAATGCAAGTCAATGAATGCTGCTAATGAGTTTGTAGTCATAACTCCACTGAAGCAAATAGACAGAACTGTTAGGCGGTTATTTATAAAGTCATCATATGTGCAGTTTTGAAAAAATATCATTATCATGGGTATATCCAATAGACAGCTATTGTGACGCCTTTAGTGTAAAAATAAAATGTTTTTAATTTTGATAAATATGATTGTAATTTATCTAACCATACAGTACTGTGCAAAAGTCTCAAGCCACCCCTTAGTTATTTGCATTTTGATTTTCTTGTAATTTTTTTAACGGTCTTGAACAATAGTTTACCAGGCTTTCTGAAGACATCACAGTGTTTCTTTGGATATTGGCTGCTTTTTCACTCATTTTCAGTCCAGTACCTTTACCTGAAGATTTTCAGAGGAAAATTTTCTTTGTTTGTTTGTTAAGCCACTTATTTCTGACCTGTGAATCATTCAAACATCTAACACAGGTGATGAACCTGTGATGTGTCTACATCTAAATGACAACTTAGAAAAGAACAAATTTTAAATACTGTTTTAGGCACTTTGTTGAAAAAACACATAATTAGTTCCAATTTCTTCAATTAAATCTATAAAAAAATGCCAAAGAGAACACACTTTGACTGGCATAAAATTGTATGTTTGCGTTAACAATGTGATTTCCAAAGCACTATTATCCCAAAGCTTCTCATAACTTGCTTGTGCTGTGTGTCCTTAAAAAATTGAGGAGAATGGACAAGTGGAGGTCAAAAGAAGCAGCAGGCCAAAAAAAAAAATCCCCAGCAGAGGCTGTGGTTACACTCGGCACATGCTGGGACAAAGCAGAGTCTCTGTATTGCTGGTTTTTTGGTTAGACTGAAAATCATAGCCTTAAGAAATAGGAAAAAAATTCAGCAAAGACCTAACACAGGACCTGAGAGCTAATCCATCTGTTGTTCACCAAAGCTTCATAGGAAATGGACTCAGTGGAAGGTTGGCTTCCATGGAGGAATTCTTAAGGAAGGGAAACAGGGAGAAAGGGCTGGCATTTGCCAAATTACATAAGAACTGGACTGAAAATAAATGTCAGCAGGTTGTATGGAGTGATGAATCCAAATGTGAAATTTTTGGTTCAAATCGTAGTCAGTATGTCTTGAGAATATAAAAGGGATGGCACAATAATAAATGTATACACCCATCTGTAAATAACAGTGGAGGTTCTGTCATGGTTTGGGGATCCTGTCAAAATTTATGGAATTATTAATGCAGAAAAGTACTGTCAGATTTTGATCCACCATGCAATGCCATCTGGAAAATGTCTGTCTGGAAACACACTGCCAGTGCAGTAAAAGCTTACCTGGATAAACACACACACACACACACACACACGGAACACCATTAGTTATGGACTGGCTACTCCAGAGCCCGTACCTCAACGCTACTGAAGCAGTGTGGGATCATCTTGATAGAGAACTGAACAAAAGGCAGCCAACATCCAAAGAAGAGCTTTGGAATGTATTTCAAAAAGCCTGGACAACAATTTCTGAAGACTAATTAAAGAAATGACAACAAAGCTTATCCAAGAGCGTTCAGGTTGTGTTGAAGAATAAAGATGGCCATATCAAATATTGACTTTCAAGCTCATTAGAATTGTATAAATTCTGTATTTGCCTTATATACTGCATATCCAGTTTTGTCTGCACGTTTCAATACATTTTTGCACTTATCTCCCATTTTTCTGGCATTACAGTAAATGTCTGACAGATTTGGTTCCATACTATAACACGAGGTGGTGCTGTTACACCATTACAGGCTTCCTTTTTGCTGCAAAAGTTTGGCACAGTCAGTTTGGTTTGGAGGCGATATTCAGAACGAGGTCCCTCGTCAAATTCGCTGACATCTTCCTGGATGTGTAAAGTACGCTTTTTAAAATCAGATGTATATTTTTAGTGATGACCAGGCTAAATTTAACAGCTCCTCGTTGGTCGTTTCTCTTATTTAGTTCTGACTTTTAATAAAGAAGCAAATGCTATATGGTTACAAGGTTATTATAGTAAACACAAACTAAACAGTGTAAATGAGAAAAATAATTTTAGTTAGCTGGAATTCAGAATGAAAGCTAGACTTTTGGGAAAAACGATATCATGAGCTCACTAAACTAACTTAAATAAAATAAAAAAATAAAAATAAAAAAAAACAAAGGAAATATCCTTAGCTTTCAGTCTTTGTCAGATTGACCAAATTTGGTCAGACAGCCTGTCTGATGAGGCCCTGGTGCCTCTGTTTACTGAGACTCAGGATGTAGACATGAGTCACCTGCCTTCACATAGTGTTGTTTACTTTGTAATTTCTAATGTAACTATCTTACATCTTCGCTTAATAAAAACCATCCATATTACAATAATCAAGAAATATAAAGTTAACACTGAAAATAATTAAAACTCACCTAAAACGATGCATTTTCAAACAACTAAAAAGCTAAACTGAAGGAGCAGACCCACTCTGGAAACTAATTGAAATTAAACCGATTTAAAAACAAAAACTCAATAAGAAAAAAAAAAACTAATAAGAAACTGCTGTGGTGGATGTATAGATGCAGCTTTTGTTGTCCGATGAAAAAAGAGGCTGGGGTGGGAGAGCCGTAACCACGGTAACAGATTAAAGGCAGAGCTATTTTACGTCCACCAGCCAGCACTTGTGCTGCAGTAACTTCACAACATGCACCAAAGGGTAAAGAGCAGTTGTATTTTTTTATTTCTAGAGTTGGTTATCTTCAAGAAGTAGCGTTTGTATGTGTCTAAACTGCCCCTTTTTAAAACTTACTCCTTTAAACATCCTTAATACAGCAGTGCCAACTCTGTGACGAGCAGGGAGGCTGGGAGCAGCAGCAGCAGCAGCAGGAGGAGGAGGAGGGTTTGGGGGACTGACGGCAGATGCCTTTGCAGCAGAGGACCAGAGAGGATGTGTGTGTATGTGTGTGTGTGTGTGTGTGTGTGTGTGTGCTGTTGCGGGACAAAATGCGCATAGGCTCGAAGGCTCACTTGACCATGTTTAAACTGGCAGAGCTCCTGAGTTTGTGAGAGAAAAACAGCCACATTCCAAACCGCAGTGTCAGGAGGACATCCTTATCTGAAGGAGATGCAGGGGGCGACCTGATCGCACGGCTGGATCATTTCTGTTAGAAGATGTTCTCACGTCGCTGTCAGCATTTCTCTTGAGAATAATCACTCACAGTCTTGGTAATGATGGAGAGTGGAGTTTTCCTGCCCTGTCTGGACCAGTTCATGCTGAGCCCACTTGTCACTTGGGTAAGTGATGCAAAAGCCTCAGATTTCCTCTGATACACTGCGATGTGACCTCAAACCCTAGTATTCTCTTTGTCATTTTAGGTGAGGACATTTGTGCCAAATGATGGAGGCATGCACTTGGATTTTTCTGAACTGCTGGATGGAGTCTTTTTGAACAACATAATGACTCAAATGTAAGTCACTTCATGCCAGTTTGGCTCTTGCAGCCTGTACAGTAGTTGCAATCCAGTTGCAAGACAGAATCAGATTTTTGGGTGACTTATTGCTTAAAAAATAAGCTGTTTTTTGAGAAGCATGTATCTTCATGCTTCATGCCAGCAGTAGCAGCCACTGATACTGTATGAAGCGGCTGCTAACATTCTTATCCAGGCACTAACAGTACCGGCTTTGTCGCTCTGCAGTAATAAAGAAGATCTTTGTAGTCTGCAGCAGACTTCCACATTACTGACAGGTTAGGGTTTCTGACATAAATGTTAGAATTAGCATAAAAACGACAAATATAGATGTGCAGTCAACTCTGCAGAGACATCAGTTTGAGGAAAACAGATCAATACTGTCAAGCTGCTACTTAAGAGATTATAATTGGGTTGCCTTATGTTCTGAGAGAATTACCCTTATCCTCAACAAACACCAATTTATGGTGCCGCTGATAGAAAACTAACTAAAACTGAAGTGCTGCAAAGCAAGAGAAAAAAATATGATGATCCAGTCCACTTGTGGATGATGCTGTCTAGCTATTTCAAATCTGTTGTGTTCATTCATCCCACTTACCTCCCTAGGGTCACAATAACCAGCTCTAAATGCAAAACAATGCTACACTGAAGGGAGGGGAAGAGGCGGTATAATCTCTTGGATTGAGAGACCCTCTGGGATTAGGGCCTGGTGTTTCGTGCCACTGGGGCACAGATGGGAGGGAGAAAGTGCAGAGAAACAGGACAAATAGCACACAGAGGGAGACAGGCAGAGTGGTGCACCGGGCTCAACAGTATATTAGTATCTCTTTCATTTTATTATCAATCTATTTGCTGGATCTTCCTACAGACCTTTTTGTAACATCAGTTTCTGTCCACCTTATTTATTACAACATATATACATATATATCTGTATTCTATACTAGTTATTTATTCATATCCAGTTTCATTATCCACATTCTCATTCACACATTTTTAGATTGCATGCACATACACCCTCTGTGTAAATAATAAACTGCAACACTTACTGCAATAATAACTGGGTATTAACTAAAAAAAATTATTTATATCTATTACTATGTAAAGAACAACTGCAATTTTTACTGTGTAATAATTATGCATATTCTGATTGTGACACAAGTCACTCCTGTCCATTATTATGTATAGCTCCTCCCACTAAGATCTGGACTTATACCTGCAAAGTTGTGGTTCTACACTTTTCTCGCTGTTTATTCTCTTGATACTTGTGTATGCTGAACGGAGTGCCTGTAACACAAGGAATTTCCCCCCAGGGGATTAATAAAGTATTCTGATTCTGATTCTGATTCTGATTAATTACATCTTATTTCATCAGTGTAACATTGTAGATAAATCCATTACATTCTCAGTCTGTTTGCCACGGGCGCCTGTTGTCTGTGTCCTGTTTCAGCAACAAGGTTAAGTTAGTGAAGTCTGACCTATATAACAGCGCTACGGTCCTTGAGTGATAACATTTCGACAGTTCAATCAGTGTCCAGTCGGCTCTAGCCCTGCAGCCCTAGAATTTAGCTCAAGCATTTCTTCATGATGGAAAGTCATGGCTTAAAAATCCTATTTGCTGGCTAAAAAGAGTGATGTCATGTAGGCTAAAGTTAAGAATGAACGGGGACCTCATACATGTTTTCAAAGCAATCCGCAAGCCAAGACTTTTTCTTATGCTCTTACTTTCACCCAGTTCTATTAAAAACAATTTGTTTGAAAACAGCAGACATGTCAAGTAAAACAGCTTTATGATATATTTTCAGAAATCCCTCAGCTGCATCTCAGGGTGCAAACAAAGTAAACAAGGATCCAAGTCAGAGGATCCAGAACCTGAACTTTCTTGTCCAGCAAATCAAGACATATTATCTGGTGAGTTTTGGATGTTCCTTACCCAGCTTCTATGCCATATGTTATATAAACCAAAGATATAGGTTGCTGAATTTTTAATCTCACTCAGCATCAGATTATAATATATTCTGGGCTCTACTTTAACCTCAACACACTGGATGACTTAGTAGTACTTGTACCCCAGCAGATCAGCTAGTTCTTCTTAAGATGCATGGCCTAAATTTCAATCATGAGTGTCTGTGTAATCAGCACATAAACAGCGTAAAGCTGCAGTCAGAGCCACGGACAGACAGAGCTTTGGAGTCACATATAAAGTCATGAGATTTGTGCAGGGACTCCAGTGATGGTAAAATCTTGGATTTTCTGTCTGTGTCTGAGTAATTAAGTGCAATTGAACCTAAGCATTTGAATCAGTGAAGATCACCAGAGAAGCAATTTCACTACAGACAAGATGATCAGTTTGTTTAGCTGATCACAGTGAAGGAATAGCAGTTTTTATAAATATTTTGCTACTACAAATTACAACCACAACAGCAGCATATCTAGTCATTTTTTTCTGCTGTAGTTACTCTTTTATTATACAGTTAACTGACAAACCGTTTATAGGCCAAGTGATGCCTGTTCCCTCATTTGCTCGTGACTTTTCAAGCAAATAAATGATCTGGAGTTGGGTCACCTTCTTTAGTTGTCTTCCATGGTCTTCCAGGCTTTTTAGGATTGCTAAACTGGCCAGTGCATTCCTTCTTTGAAAGAACTAATAGATTGTTTATTTGGCCAATAAAGTTTTTGCTATCTCTCTGATACACTATATGGGCATAAGTATTGTGTCATACCACTGAATATTGGAATTCTGATGTTTCATTCAGTTCCATAGCCATAGGTACATAAAATCAAGCATCTAGCCATGCAGTCTGTCTTTATAAACATTTGTAAAACAATATGTAGTTCTAAAGCACTTGCTGAATTCCAATGTGTACTGTAACAGGATGCTGCTAACATTATAAAAAGTCAGTTCAATAAATTTTTTCCCTCCTTGATCATCAATGGCCAACTGTAAGTGGTATTATTGCAAAGTAGAAGCTTTTAGGAACCACAGTAATTCAGCAATGAAGTGGCAGACCATGTGAAGTTACAAAGAGAAGTCAACAAGTGCTAAGGCACATAAAAGCATAAAAGTCACCAACGCTTAGCTGACTCAATAAATGCAGAGTTCCAAACCTCCTCTGGCATTAACATCAACACAAAAACTGTGCACCAGGAGCTTCATGGTATGGGTTTCCTTGGCTGAGCAGCTGCAGGAAAGCCTTACATCCCCAAGCACAATGCCGTGTGTTGATGTAGTGGTGTAAAGCATGCTGTCACTGCTCTGCAGAGCAGTGGAAATTTGTTCTGTGGAGAGACAAACCCCAGTTCTCTATTTGGCAGTCTGATGGACAAGTCTGGGTTCGGCAAATACCAGGAGAATGTTGCCCACTTCACTGCACTGTGCCAATTTTTTTTGTTTTAAATGTTTTGTATGAGTGGAGATCACTTGGCTGCACATCAAATCTACCCTTGGGTACAAATAAAGCTATCTAATCTAATCTAATCTAATTGTAAAGTTTGGTGGAGGAGGGATAATGGTATGTGGTTGTTTTTCTTAGTTTCAGTGAAGAGAAATCTTAATGCTTCAGTTTACCAAGATATTTTGGCTGTCTATGCTTGCAACTTTGTATGAACAGTTTGGTGAAGGCTCTTTTCTGTTCAGCATCACTGTGCCCCAGTGCATAAAGCAAGGTCCATAAAGGCATGGTGGGATGAGTTTGGTGTGGAAAAACTTGACAGGTCCACACAGAGCCCTGACCTCATTCTCATTAATCATGTTTGGTATAACTTAGATTGGAGATTATGAGCCATCAGTGTCTGATCTCAGAATTGTTCTTCTGAATGATTGAGTAAATACCCCCCAAGGATACGCTCCAAAAACTTGTAGAAAGCCTTCCCAGAAGAGTGGAAGCTGTTACAGCTTAAAATGGGGGCTCAACTCCATATTATTTCCTATAATTTTAAATTAGGATGTCATTAAAGCTTCTGTAAGTGTAATTTGTTTGGTGCCCAATACTTTTGTCAATATAGTGTAAGATTATTTTGGTTTTTCAGCCTAATGATGCCATCTTTTTGCCATTCAAATCTTATATTTAGAATTTAATTGAACAGCTACCAAATGCAAGAATCACCTTCAGATTTTTTATCTGCTTGGTTTGTCATGAAATAACGAGGGAGCTGTCTTCACCTGGCCATAAAACAGTTGGACAGTGAATTGTCCCATTACTTTTGAGCATCTTGTAATGGGGGATTATGCATGAAAATATATTGAATTCCTTAACCGTAATGCAATACTTGAATTAAAGTTGGAAGTCTACACTTCAACCACATCTTGATTGTTTTATTTTGTATTGCAAAATATACATAAATATTTAATTGTTCACAAACTTATAAACCTAACTGTAAAGTCTCTGCTCAGATTCAGCAAAATGCTGCAAAACTGATCAGACAGTGCTTCACAGGGCACATGAATAATAAACTAAAGCATACTGCACATCTAGGGCACCTCTTGAAGTGCTGCAGTCTATTTTTGGCTATTTTTATTCTCTAAGGTCAGTTAAAGAACTTGACCGCTCCTCTGTTTTAACTAAGTGGGACTTTCAGCTAAATACTAATGTCAGTCTGTGAACATGCTCATAGTTTATATGGCTAACATGCTCTTGTTTAACAGGTATGATGTTTATATTAACTATCATGAGTTTAGAATGTAGGTTGTATTTATATAAAAAAATTTTGCAAAATATAAAATGTGGCTGAGGCTGCTGGCATTATTTTGTGTTTATTTGATTAATTTGACCTAATGGAGGGGCTTGATTAAGAGTCGGAGGATCACAAAAGTCATCAGGACTCATGCCCTGGGGCCCAACAGAATGTCATGGCTCTTGTTGCCACCCAAAGATTCACATGTAAACTTCATTAAGGGACTGAAAGAAATGTCAGATAATTAAAAAAAATAGTATATTTTACCGTCTGGAGACCATGAATCTTGGAAGATTATATTTTTCTTTGATCTGATGGTGATACTAGAGAAAATGTCAGGAGATAATGGATAATTTGTGTCTAGCTAATATAGCGGTTTGTCAAAGGTAACAGAGAAACTCACCAAAATATGCAATTGTAGCTAAAATTTGGACTGTTTTGCATCAAACACTAACTCCAGTCAAGTGTAACTTTTATTGCATATGGGAGTCAGTAATTACTTACTTTACTCACTGTTCATTAGTCAAAAACAATTCACTGCACGTACACACAAGCACCATGTACACAAGCCACTTATAGTCTGAAATAAGGCTGCCCCAAACAGTTTTGGAGAATTTCACCACCGCACCAGGGAAACTGGCTCAGTCACCCACGCATTCAGAGCACTCACCCATTTGTTGGCTGTCTTTCTATACATGTGTTTGAGTAGGTCCTATGTGCTGTACATACATACCTCTCTGTCTATTCAAGCACTTTGGCTAGACTGCAGAAAGTTTTGTATTCTGTGCTTATTTCACTTTAGCCCAAATGTGCTTGTCTTGTTTTTTATCTAACCATCTTCCTTGTTCCTTTCTGTCTCTTTTTTGTAGGTTAATCTCAGACAATTAATCATGATTCCTTTGCCAAATGTGTTGCTGCTTGGCAGGACTCCTTACTGTGGTATGCTCTTCAAAACAAATTTAAATTCTCTCATATTTCTCAATATGCACTTCTTGATTTGGAGTGTAGAACAAGTGATCTTTGTTTTTTAAATAGTTAGTAAGGAAAACCTGAGTCTTTTTCTCCTCAAAATGGAATAGACTCTTCTTAGATCTTTCCGATGACATTTTAATTCAATTGCACACTATCATTCTGATAACCTCACTAACTTCGGATAGCAGTGCTTTGGCAAGTGGTGACCCAAATTCACCAGCCAGTGCTCTGTTCAGTTTTAATCCATGGTGGTAGTCCTCCATACTTAATCAAATGGGTTTATTTTCAGATAATTAGATTTTTTTTTTACTCCCACAGAACAAAGTCTGGATGAAATGAAGAAACTTTTGCTCTTACTGTTGGGCTGTGCAGTCCAGGTAAATACAGACTGACTGGCTGAGTGATTGATCCACGTTTATGGTAGGGTAATGTGTGAGGTTTGTGTGCATTTTTGCATACTTGCAGTGTGAGAAGAAAGAGGAATACATTGAGAGGATCCAGACACTTGACTTTGAGACCAAAGCTGCAATAGCTGCACATATTCAAGAGGTATTTGACTTTATACAACATATGCTTTGAATGCTACAGCAATATTGTGCAATTAATCATTTTGTGTTTATGTAGTTGTGCAAGCGCTTATGTTATAGTAATCCTTCCCCAACCTTGCTGAATGTCTCTTCCCATGTTTACCAGCTGACCCACAGTCAGGAGAATGTGTTAGATCTGCAGTGGTTGGAGTCTAGTGAGTTACACCCTGATGAGATGGAGGCAGTAGTGAGGAACATGGCCACACACCTCAGACACCTGCTGGACCAGAGGGACAGCCATCTGGAGGTATTTAAAATTACATGTTTATCTACGGAATTGGCTACATAGTTTTAAGTGTAGTTAGTAAGGCAGAAATAGTCTTTTATCAGTAAACTTTTACATTATAAACTGAGAACACAGCGTATGAGTTACATTGTGTCTCTAATCTTCAACCCACTGTATTAATCACACTTCCTTCCTGCAGACTATAGCAGAGCTAATGCAGGAGAAGGAAGGTGTAGTTAGTCTGCTTAGTAGCCCCTCCAGCCCACAGTCTGCCAGCTACTCTCCTACCATGCAGCAGCAGCAAGTGGGGACCCAGCAACACCTGGCGGTGGAACTGGCCGACTCCAAGGCAAAGATCAGGCGACTTAGACAAGAACTGTAAGTACATGCACTTAAAAGTGAAGATATATTTTTACACAAGCTGGAGAACAGAAATTTTTCAGATATTTTGTGTGATGGGTTGTAGCTCAAGTTACTGTATATTAAATCAGTCATTTGAGTCACCAGCTTTTTCTAAAATTTGCCAATTTTGTGGCAGTTGGTCAAATTTGTGATTCTATCAAGTTCCAAAAAAATATAATCAGTGATGACAGACTTTGTTGAAACTGTGATAAAAGCAGCAGCTTATTAAAAAAACAAAAACTAAATGATACATCTTCCCTCTGTGAATTTGTTGTGCCATGAATTACACCAATATATTTGTAGATTAAACTGCTTGCTTTACTCCCACAGTAAAGGATTATTGTAGATTTCCTCCTAAGAGTTTGATTGGTAAAGAGGTTTCCTGTCCTCTGTGTAACTGCCAATGGCAAATGAATGAGAGACAGAGAGAGGGAGAGAGAGAAAGAGAGAGAGAGGGAGATGCTACAGGATAAGAGATGCCCTGCAGAGATTGCCCCACATTACTGCCTGCTTGGCAGTTTCAATGGTTGTGCACTACCACTGACCCACATTTCCTCTGCATATCTGCAGATACTGCACACATGAACACACGCACACTAAAGCTGATCCAATCGAGATTTCAGTTCCATCACTGCTGGCCATCCCATCAGGTTCACATATTGTTGCTCTGCGTAAACACAATATTACATAAAGCCATTGTGCATGTCCTGACTTTTCTGTATGACCTTCGACTTTTCTTCTATAGATAAATAAATACCTCCTGAGTGATACCTTTGTCTCTAATAACACAATAACTTTATGTCAGAATTTTTTACATTTTATTCTGTGCTATGAAAAATAAAAAAGGGCCAGGTTACCATTTTAAATTTCCCATTTGAGCATTTAAAATACATGCTAACCTGCCGTCTTGTCTCTCGGCACTTCACCCCTGACCCCAGAGAGGAAAAGAGTGAACAGATGCTGGACTGCAGACATGAGCTGGAGAACATGGAGGCTGAACTGAAGAGGATCCAGCAGGAGGTCTGAAGTCAAACAACGCAAGGGAAAAAAATAACAGCTCCTTGTAATGGTGACAAACAGTAACCTCCTGACCCCTCCGCAGCTTATACAGATTAATGAACACCACACTTTACTGCAGAGCAGTGCTTAATAACTACAAATTTAAACCTCTGAGCAGAAACTCAGAGATAAATAAAGCCCCTGTGGATTTGTCTGATTAGGAGAGCTCAATTTGTATTTGTCTAGGCATTGTAGATAAGATGGCTCCACTAGTTAGTATGGCTCATACATTTCTAACAATTACATTTTTACTGAAAATACAGCAGTATTTCTGTTCTTCTGGCCACTTAAAAGGAGTGAGAAATTTGATGATATCACCTTTAGTTTGACATGCATCATGGCTTCCCTTTATAAAATTGTGACAACAGAGATCAGGAGTCACATGTTATGCAACTAAAAAACACATCACAAATATTTCCAGCTACCCAACTAAAGTAAAGCAGTATTCTGTCCTCTTCCAGCTCAATTTATGGTCCCTACTACTTCTGGAGAGCTCTAGAGCAACCTAAAGCTTTAACAGCTTGTCACTAACTTAATCTTTTCATCATGTGCTATTCTTAGCAAAAATTAGAAGACAAAACAACAAAACACAATAATGACATTAAAATTCACAATAGCACAGAGGGGAGCCTTTGTAAGTTTGTCCCTTTGTGTGAATCATTTCTGCTTACATGTAGCAATTTGATCAAATGTTAATATATGAACACTTTATAGCGCAGCTTTGACTATCATGAATTAAATGATATAGGGTGATAGACATCTGGTGATCCCCAGGCTTTATGGAGGAAGACTCCAACTATAAAGAGCTGCATTAACTTTAATATTTTGTAATAAATCATGGCTTTCTCTTAACCTTTACCAGAACTCTCAGCTACTTGTGGATGCACGTGCAGCCCGTACCTACCGTGATGAACTGGATGCCCTGAGGGAGAGAGCCATCAAGGCAGACAAGCTGGAGAGTGAAGTGGGACGCTACAGGGACCAACTGCACAAGATGGAGTTTTACAAAGCCAAAGTGGAGGTTGACACAGTATAAATACATGCAGATAGTAAAAAAGATTTTAAATTAAATATCTAAGTCAAAAATGGCAACAGAGAGAAATATTACCATTTTGTGGTATGGAAAAAAGTGTGTTTCACAAAATTTTAGTGTGCAAGCTAAATTACATGACTCAGTTTTTATGTCTCAGGAGCTAAAGGAGGATAACAGGGTACTTCAAGAGACCAAAGAGGTACTGGAAGATCAGTTGGAAGGGTGGAGGGCACGCTCAGATAAAATCCACCAGCTGGAGAAGCACAATCTGCTGCTGAAGGCCCAGGTCCACGACATGGAACAGGTCAGGCATCTGCACAGAAAGGGAGTCTTCTTTGAAACTTTATTTTGCTTTATATTAAGCCTCTTACAGAAATGACAGCAGAGGTTTCTGGTGATTTTAAATATCTAGAATTCAACATTTGATCCTCAGAGCTTTTAGAATTAATGTTCATCAAGTTGCTTCAGAAGCTGGAAAGATTGTGTTCCACTTTGCATTTTCTCTTCAGGACAGGGAGGCAGATCGGAAGCGCATTGAGGAATTGCAAACAGACAACCTGGCTTTGTGTTTGGCACAGAGGAGGAGCATGGAGGAGTCGCAACACCTGGGCTGGGAGTTAGAACAACTCTCCAAGACCACAGAAAACTCCCAGGGTAAGAGCCGGTGTGAAGAAGAAGTAATGTAGGTCTAGGTTAATGTAAGTTACAGAAAGAGTGGATAAGGAGATGAACATGTAAATTATGTAAATGAGTGCATGCATGATTGTGCCCATCTCGTAGATGTGTTATCTACTTAAAGACAGAAGAATCAAGGTTATAAAGGTGACTTCTAATTTCCAGAAATTAATTAGTTAATTTTCTGTATGTTGCAAAAAGTGAGCAAGAGTGTTTTTGTACCTTTGAACAGCAGTACAACATACAAAAATAAGCAGTATATAACATTCCCGCAAAACTGAACTACTTTTATTTGATTATATCAAGTGTGCTTAAGGTTAACCATGTGTATGTTTGCCATAAGGCCAACAGCCTCTTAGTGAAGAAGTCAGTGAGAGGGCCTGCAGTCGGATGCTGAAACTGGAGAAAGAGAACAAACATCTCCTGAAGACCATAGAAGAGCTCAGAGCCTCTACTGACAACATCATACAAACCAAACATATCCACCAAGTTGTTTGTAGTAACAACAACTGTACCTCATCAACACTTGACTTCTCAGAATTGCAGACCTCCTCTTCAAATGTTAAGAATCACACTAATGGAGTCCCCCTTAGCATAGTAACAGAGCTGATGCCGAATGGAGATTTAAACTGCCATCAGCAGCTCCGCACAGAAGAGTTGGAGAGGGTCCAAAGTGTAAACCCCCTCACAGATAATCCAGACCTTCATATTCAGGAGAAAGGACAGCTAGAGGATGGAGACAGCGGAGACCATTTCAAAGAAAGGATGTCTGATCTGGAAGTCTTAGAAAACAATCACAATAAGCTTCATTGTTTTGGTGGATCACGTGATCAGTCCCCTGGCTCAAAGAGTAGCAGTCCCTACCGAGAAAGCATCTTCACGGGTCTGCCAACACGCTCCTCCTATGCCAGCAAACACACACAGCGGCTAGAGGCCAAGTGCAGGTCCCTGGACACAGTAAATCAGCATCTACAGATTTCTCTTGACAACACTGGTAGGTCCTGTCGAAAATAGACAATATTTTTGTATGCAAATAGCAAAATATCGATAAATTAGTTTACTTCTTCTACCGTCCTCCATCTTCAAGATCGAAAAGTTCAGCGTCTAGAGGCAGAGGTTCAGGAGCTAGAAGCAGAGAATCAAAGTCTGCAGGCCACCTTAGAGGAACTTCGGATCTCTGTAAAACGTCTGGAGCAGTTAGAAACAGAGAAGCAGACACTGGAGCATGAAATAACTGCTCTGGAGAGAGACAAGAGGCAGCTAGAGAAAGAGAATCGACGACTCCGACAACAGGTAGGTAACCTTGTTTTCTAGATAAAAGGTGTCACCATTCTAATTTTGTATAATATTCGAAACACTTGTATTACCTTTGAGTAAAATATCCACTGTTATACTGTCCTCTCTATCAGGCTGAAATTCAGGAAGCCAACATGGACAGCACTAATGTCTGTATGGCGAGCTTGGAAAAAGAGATGCGTTTTCTAGTGAAGGAGGTGGAGGGATTAAGGGAAACTGCTGAGAGGGTAAAAGGTCTGGAGAGGGAAAACAAAGAACTGACCAAGCAGGCTGCTATCGACCAGAGGACCCTGGCAACCCTCAGAGAGGTGAGGACTGACTGGATGAATGATCTGACCTATTTATTCACTAGCAGTGTGCATGTGTATAACTACTTCAGCTTTGATAACAAGTTTTACATGCACATATTCCAAAACATGTACAGGTACTATTTTGCAAAATACTTAACACAAGCTGACTAAAACCATGTATTTAATTATAATTTGACAAATGTAAATATCTTCCAGTCTGATGAAAGGTTTTTGGTATCATCTAATCATCCACTAATGGAATTGTTTGGTACTGTGATGGCAATGTGAAGGCTTGCTGATTATATTGTAAATGTATCGTTTTTACATTGAAGTAAGGTGTATAATTTAAGTATGAGCTCACTTTTTTGGAATTATTTGTTAACTTAAAGGCACAAATCTAAATTTGGCTGTGACCTCTATATTGCTGCATTAAATATAAATTAATCAAAGTGCCCTTTTGCAACAAGCAAAATGTTTTAAGTTTCACTACATGGAAACAGCCCAGTGAGACTGTTCTTTGGCACAGTGGTACTTTGAGCTAAATGCTGACATCAGTGTTCTTATTTGGCAATGCTAGGAAGTGGATTCTAAGCATTTGTAATGAGAAGTGTGGTACTGTGCTGATTAACATCAAGCTCAAAATACAGCTGAGGCTGATGGGAATGTTTTGTAGTATTCTAAGTTAAGGGAATACCAAGTAATTATAATGCATTTGATGGTATACTTACTCTGGGATATTTCAGCTTGAACAACTGACTGACATTGCCATCCCTCAAGTAATGCTGCTAGTATGGATAAAAACCTCTTTAGTCTAACTGAGATATATTGTCCATCTTCAGGAGCTAGTTAGTGAGAAGCTGAGGACCCAGCAGAGAGACAATGAACTTGAGAGGCTGGCCCATGAGCTGGAGATGAAGGTCCTTAACCAGGAAAATACACAGCAGGCTGAAGAAGAGACACCAGATAACAGGTACATACATACTATTTGGTGCTCTCTCGTCCCATCCCGTAACCATTTGAGAGAATAAAATAACACATGTAGAGTTTTGTGGTGCCAAATTATTTTCTCTATCCTTCTTCTTCTTCTTCTTTCGGCTGCTCCCGTTAGGGGTCGCCACAGCGGATCATCTGCCTCCATCTCACACTATCCCTTGCATCCTCTTCCCTCACACCAACCCTCTGCATGTCCTCCTTCACTTCATCCATGAATCTTCTCTGTGATCTTCCTCTTTTCCTCCTGCCTGGCAGCTCCATCTTCAACATCCTTTGTCCAATATATCCACTATCCCTTCTCTGAACATGTCCAAACCATCTCAGCCTTGCCTCTCTGACTTTGTCTCCAAATTATTTTCTATATCCAGTAGGTTCAGAATGCTTGAGTCAGAGCTGGAGACATCTCTTAAAAAGTCTCTACAGATAAAAGATGACAAGATCACTTCTTTGGAAGCCCGTCTGCAGGAATTCTCCTCCCTGAATCAGCAGCTGCGCCAGGACCTAAAGAGGGTAAGTAATAAAGTTAAGCTGTGCAGGCCTGTTAGTATCTCTAGATTCAAGTGTGCGACTCTTTTCCATCACACAGGTGAAGCTGAGCTATGAGGCCCTGCAACAGAGGCAGGAGGAGGAGAGGACAACATTATGTTCCACCCCTCCAAGAGAAACTGGCAAAGCCATGACTGAATGGCTGCGTGAAAGCCAGGAAGCTACCAAAGAACTGCTGAAGCTGAAGGACCGCCTTATAGAAGTTGAGAGAAATGTAAGCGGTATCTACAGTATTAAGTTATAGCATCGATTCTTATACACAGAATAATTTACTTTTGACCAAATTTTGAAAATGATTCATAAATTGTTCTAAACCTAACACCATGCTGCTGTTTGTCATTGTTACATCTTTCTCCTCTCCTATGCAGAATGCAACACTGGAGGCGGAGCGGCAGGCTTTACAAGTCCAGCTAAAACAGCTGGAAAGTCAGTCTGACAGCCAACAGGCTCAGATCCTTGGCCTGCAGAGGCAGGCTGCTTCACTGCAAGAGAACAACACAGCATTACAGACACACAATGCTACCCTGCAGGTGTCATTACAATACACACTAGTCTCTATAATAGAACCCATATAACAGCTTCTGTAATATTCTCTGGTAAGCCTCTACTCTTGCTGGCAGCATACACAAGCTATTTATGTTACATTAACTCCTTGGCTTTTTTCTTCAGGTGGAAAAGTCCACTCTGAACTCACAGAGTGCCTCCCTTATGGCCCAGAATGCTCAGCTGCAGCAGCAGCAGTCCAGGACAGAAAGTGAGCGAGATTGTGCCATACGTGAACGTGAAGAGTTGCGCAGTGCTCAAGAGCAGCTGTTACGAGATCATGAGCGGTTGGCAGTTCTGCATGAGCGACAAGCCATGGAGTATGAGGCCCTGATGGGCAAACACGGCTGTCTGAAAAATGCTCACCGCACACTGGAACTGGAGCATCGCACCCTTCAAGACAGGTGTGTGACAGGGAAGCTGCAGATGATGGGAACAGTCTGAAAATCCAAATTCTATTTAAACATTTCATCCTAGGGTTCATTCAGATATTCTATCAAGGAACTGTCAATTAATGTAATAAAAAAAAGGCTTCATGTTCATGTTTGGATGTGTCTTTGTTTTGGGGATATATTTAGATACAACAGCCTGCTGCAGCAGCGTACCAAATTAGAAGACCTGGAGAAAGCCTTGAAAGAGGAGCAGATGAGGATGGCTCTGGAGAAAGAACAGCACAGGACAACTGCTGCTGAGTGCTGCAGGCTCCGTGATGAGAAAGACTGGTGAGAAAGCATGCGCACACACACGCACATGCACACAGGAGTTATTATCTATGTATGGATGTAGACAAGGGAATGACTCCCGTGGTACATCTTTTTTTAAGGCTGAACCAGACATACCGTCAGCTTCTTAATGATAACGAAGTGCTGACAACGGGTAATAAGCAGCTCAAGAGCCAGCTGAATGAGGCCAAACTGGAGCACACCTGGTTGGAGGCAGACTTTTCGAAGCTCAAAAAGGAGTGTCAGCAGCTGGACATCACTTGCACAAAACTCACAAATCAGTGTGAGGTATGGTCATGCTAAAGTTTTAAATGATCAAGTATTGGCACTGAAACATATAACCTTTCACTTATTAATCTCAGCACCCTCTGGACAGTCTGATGGCTGCATAAAAAAACCCATTTATCCATTTTCTTAAATGATTAACCAATTCACAGTTGCTGGGGGCTGGAGCCAATTCCGGCTACCACTGGGTGTGAAGTAGGGTTCACCTTGGACAGGTTGCCAGTTGTTACATAGACTTAGTGAAAAGAAACTATATACTCTGTTGCAGCTTGTTGTTGTCATAATTGCATATCATGTGTGTTTTGCTTTTGTTTGTTTGGGCATTTGCATGCATGTCCATGCGATGCTTAGTTACTGAGCCAGTTGAAAGGCAACCTCGAAGAAGAGAATCGCCACCTGCTGAGCCAGATTGAGACCTTGATGCTACAGAACCGGACCTTGCTGGAGCAAACTATGGAAAGCAAGGATCTCTTTCATGTTGAAGAGCGACAGTATATGTAAGTGCACAGGGCTAGAACCATGATTAGGTAATAGTACATTTATGGTAAGCTCATCTGCACGTTACAGTATTTTGTTTGGTACTTGCAGACAATATAAACTGTCCCTAATTAGGACATATTCAAATACCAAAGTAGTCAATAGTAGGCCCAAAGTTATATTCACACTTAGTCAATCTGTCTACCTTTGCTTTCTTTTCAGTGACAAGCTTAATGAACTGAGGAGGCAGAAGGAGAAGCTGGAGGAAAAGATAATGGACCAGTACAAGTTTTATGAGCCCTCGCCTCCTCGCAGGTAAGGGACTATCTTCATGTTCATTTGTTTTCCCATTTTAAGTGACAGTGTTGAAACATGAGTGATGGTATTTCTATTCACATGCATTACAGTTAACATATACAGTTATACAATCAATCAAGATAGTTTCATAGCATGGAGCAACATGAATTTGTATGTAGTTATATTATATATATAGTATATATATAGTATAGTATCCAGTTTCCTCTGAGGGCTGTTTCGGTCTCCAAAAGTTTAACTGTATTTATGTAGTGCCAGCTCACATCAATAGTCATCTGAAGGTTCTTTATACTGTAAGGTAAAGTCCCTACAATATTAAAGAGAAAACCCCAACAATCAGATGATCCCCTATGAGCAAGCACTAATAGCGACAGTGGGAAGGAAGAACTCCCTTTTAACAGGAATATACCTTTGACAGAACCAAAGCAAGAGAGGGGCGGCTATATATCACAACCAGTGGTGGGGTTGGGGGGAGAAGAGGAGAGAAAAAAGGAGAGCATAGAGAGACAAGGAAAAACACAAACTATGTTTTTCTTCATGTCTCATCTTTCTATGCTTATGCCTCTTGTGTTCCACTATCTCTGTCATGTCTAGTGAGTCTTGTCTCTGTGTTTAGAATTTGTCTTTAGGTTTTTTCCTGTTTGACTTTAAAGGCTGGTTTTCTTTTGTGTCTTGTGTCAGTTTTACTGCCTTCTTTCTGATTGTTCTGATTATCTTTATCTGTGTCTTGTTCCCTCTATTTTTCTCATTCTCTGATTAGCCCTCAGTGTTTGTCTGAATCATACTGTTCAGTTATTCCTTTGTCAGTGTCCCATTCACCTTCACCACGTGTTTCATGTACGCTCCTAGATTTATCAACTCAAATCAAGTTTTATTGTTACATTCACAGTAAGGAAAAACATTTTCCTTAGGAGTATCGGAACAACTGAGACGCATTTTTTCTAAACACCGCGTCTCGGTGGCTTTTAAACCCCAAAACACGCTGCGCCAAAAATTGGTCCACCCCAAGGACCGGGTCCCCCGACACAAACAGAGTAACATAGTGTACGCGATTAAGTGTCAGGAGGATTGCCAGGATTTATACATTGGGGAAACCAAACAACCGCTGGCGAAGCGGATGGCACAACACAGAAGAGCCACCTTGTCAGGCCAGGACTCCGCAGTCTATTTACACCTACAGGCCAGTGGACACTCTTTCAATGATGAAGATGTACACATCCTGGACAGGGAGGAACGCTGGTTTGAGCGGGGAGTCAAGGAGGCCATATACGTGAAAAGAGAAAGACCGTCTCTGAATTGAGGAGGGGGCCTAAGGGTACATCTT
>VUQH01028349.1:1997-36899 GCA_015106775.1 Etroplus canarensis | reverse complement strand
ATTTAAAGTCCCTACTCTCACCTCCACCCTCCTACCTTTCCTTCTCTCTCTCTGCCTCCTGACACGCTTCCCCCCCCTCCCCCTCCTTGGTCCTTGTTGAATCTGTGCTCCAAAATATTAAGGCAGTTCCAAAGGTGTTAAAAAACAAATACAAGGTGTATCTAATGAAGTGGCCAGTGAATGGGTATAACTTGAATGTGCATTATAAAACTGATATTACACAAGACATTTTACTCAAGAAAAAACAGTAGTAAGCAAAGTTGCCATGGCCTTACAGACCATTTTCACACACCACAAATTACCAGTGCGGATTAATCTGCTGTGGAGAATACAAGGGAGCAGCCGAAAGGCACATACATACATACATACATGTCTTATGCATTCATGAGCGCCCTGCATTTTTTGCAAGTTTTATCTGATTTAAACTAACATTACTGTGTTGACCTCCACTCACACAGGAGCATGACGATACTCCAACAGCATCCCTCTTGAACCTGGAGCCCACAGAAAGTCTCATAGAGGTGGGATCTTTGTTTTTATGCACGTCTACAGAGCTGAAATGTCTAGCCTTAAAGTCAAAGGAAAGGCAGTCTTGCTTCTCAGTAAGTGACTACAGCTCTACTCTACTCCTGTGTGGATTGCAGGTCAGTCCAGCAACACAAAGAAGGATCAGAGCCTCGCTGTCTGATCTCGACAATGAAGAGGCGATTGAAAACCTCTCCGTCCGCCAGCTGAAAGAGATTCTCGCCAGGAACTTTGTCAATTACTCTGGCTGCTGCGAGAAGTGGGAGCTGCTCGAGCGAGTGCATCGACTGTACAGAGAAAACGAGCAGAATAGGAAATCCTGTGAGAACTTTTCATTTTAAACATTTGTTTTTGTAATCACCATTCGTGATTTAATTTTTTCCTGACTCCTTTTCTTCTTCTTCTTCTTCTTTAGTGGAAAATGTCAACATAACTGCAGGTATTTTTCTTTTACTTATCTCTGTGATGTAGGAAATTGGCTTAAGTTTGTTTTTATGCAATGAGTGCACTCTAAAATGCAAAGAAGCAGTTAATGCAAAAATACTGTTGTTGCTGCTTCACTTTTAGTTTACATTAAAGGGCAAGTTCACTGTTTCCTAAACTAACGGATTTTCTTTGTTACTACCCATTCTTAACTATAAAGTGGTTGCATATCCTCCACCTCTCTGCAACAGTGGAGTTGGAGGTAAGCTGTTATTATAAAAAGCCTCTTCGTGTATCATATCTATCACCTCTATGATCATCATTAAATTGATACTACATTTCAACTCATCTGTTAGAACAGTAAAGGCATGCTGCAGGGGTTTTTACTCACTCAAACTTTTACGTCGTCCTGTTTGTTGTAATGTTGTGATAATGCTTTTAATTAAGTCATTATTTCCCGCCTGGTTCAGTGTCTCCATATTCTGTCACATGAGCTTCTTCTCCAGTGTGCATCTCCATTTATTCTGAAGGACAGCCTCTCATGCTGTCATTAAAGCACGCTTTAAGGGCTTTTACCTCTTGATGAGCCATCATATTACTTTAGTTGCAGTATGTCTCCAGGTGTAATTACATTGTCAAGCTTCTTTGTTGACATGAAGGGCTTGCGGATCACATTAGCTCCTCTTATTAGTCAGCTGTATACGGACAGCAGACACACAGCAGCTGCACTGGCCTTTTCCTGTCACACAAGATGTAAGCAACAGGACCCAGATTTAGGCCAGTTGGCTGATCAGTCAGCAATCATTTAATTTATAGAAAACCAGTGCTCTGACATAATTGGCTGTTGTGATTTTAAATGGTTTTGATGTGAGAGGCTGTCTCTCTGCCATCAGCATGTGTTGATCTTTATGCATGGCTCTGGCACCGAGCTGTCATAGGGCAGCTGATTGTGTTTCGTTTTTGTATTGATATTTTATTTCCATCTCACAACATTAAACTTTTACCTCTCACCTGTACATGAAAACTTATTATTTAGCGCTCACAGGTTCATGTTGCTCTTCTTGACGCTAAAAAAGTTTCAGCATTATGCTTTTGATTTTGATGTTGTGTGGAAAACATTGTCAAAACAATTATTATTCAAGACAAAAATTAAGACTGAATGATTTAACCATAGGCTGTATATAAAAGATGACAGTAGCCACCATGATGTCACCCAGACACGGCTGTTTTTTGAAGTCTCTATTTTAACATCATAGCCATCAGCATCCTGGAGTGTATCACACAGATAGATATGCATATCTGCTCATTACTGCTAATAGCATACAAATAAAATCCTACTATCTCACTCACTAAACTTTTAGCACAGACTTTTTGATGGGTCTGCTAGTAAATTAGCCACACGGCAGGCCATATTTTTTGCCAGATAATCATCTTAAAAATGCTCCAGAAAGCACCAAGTTCCAGTTCAGTGACTCAAATTAGCTGAGATGCACCTACAGACAGCTAGCAGCCTTGTAGGCATCACACCACTAATAATCAGATTTAAATGGGTGAGTTATATGAAGATTCACCACCACACAATTGACACAAAGCATGACATTTAGCAACAGAGACCAAAACCATTTTCATTCCAAGCTTTAAACATGTTCATATCAGTTGTAAAGTTCAGCAATTTAACATGGAAGTCTATGGGCACTGATGCGCTTTTAGGACCAGCATCTTTTGGCATTTGAGGAACTGCACCCATTGCTGGCACCTTAGCACTGGCTTCACTATTTCAGCCCCAGAGGTGGAAATAACATATGCTTTTAATGCTTTCTTTTAGCACAGAAAGTGCATACATTAAAAACAGAAAAAGATTCTACTGGATGTCTTTTAATTTTTGATATTCCAGACTAAAAGGAATTAGATTAGTCCAAAAGATGCACCACTAATACCACTAAAATTATCTATAATATTTTCAATAACTAACGATATAGAAACCTTCCACTTTGCAAATATGTTGAGATATGCAATAAAAGTGATCACCCGGGCAAACTATTTATCAATTTAAATAACAATGAAAACCCACAGGGGTGTAGGGACACAGATCACTGGACCAAACAGTGGTGGTGTTTCTGTTTATTATTCTCAGACTGCATAAGTTGCCCTGTATCTCTGCACCTCATCACTGATCTTCATGCACTCATATGAGCCTACAGCGAAGGATTTCTTATTAAAAATAATCTTTTATATTTCCATCCACAGATGGAGTCAAAGCTCAGCTGGCCGCTGATGAAAACCTGTGTCGCATCTGCATGGATGCCATCATCGACTGTGTGTTACTGGAATGTGGTCACATGGTAACTTGCACCAAATGTGGAAAGAGGATGAGTGAGTGCCCCATCTGCAGGCAGTATGTAGTGCGGGCCGTGCATGTCTTCAAGTCTTAAAACTCAGTGTGTGTGTGTGTGTGTGTGTGTGTGTGTGCGCACGCGCGTGTGTGTTGTGTCAGAGCGGCCCTCAGGCGTGGCCCAAGCCCTGAATTTATCACTGAGGATGAACTGCTGTGCATGACGTCTCGCAGGGCCTAATGCTGCAGCAGGCGTGAGCAACTTCTCGGTCTTTAAAACCAGACTGTTGCCTCTGGCCTACCAAGGTTTTCCCCCTGACCATCCTTACTAACTTATGTTCCAGTCCCACTTCTCCCTGGTGGCCCGTCATCAGCTGCACCGGGACATTTACTCTTTCTGTCTTTGGTCTATATAAAACACAGCAGAAATCCCTGCCATCACGTTGTACTCTCCAATGTCTGTTTAGGTTCTGCTCAGAGGAGAGGAGAGGAGAGGAGAGGAGGGGAGGCGGACCTGTGGATATTTGAAGTGGGCTGGCTTGTTATTTGTGGGGAACTGAAGCAGTTAAAATATAAGATTCCAGGGTTAGAGTCAATATGGTTTACACAGTCATACCACATGACATCATGTCATCTCCTTCCCTCTTTAGGATGTGCAATATCAGAAAAAAGGGATGTGTTATTAGAAAACATTTATGCACCAAGTCATCTCACACACAGAAGCGCATAGGGTGCCAAAAATCATGCCTTGAGTTGATATTTGGTTAAGATTTCACAGTATATGCATCTCATAACCAGCAAGCTTGGTGTGATAGTTTTTTTTCTCTTTTTTTCATTTACTCAAACAAACTTTGGGAAATAAAGTGTGTACATGTGAACCAGTTAAATCTTACTGTGTGAAGGATTGTTCCCCCATTTTCTTATCCAATATTTCTGCAGTTTGATCAAATCACAATGTACATTCCTCTTAGATCTATTGTGAATATTTAATCAGACCAAAAACTTAACTCAAGGTCCACTTTAGACCTTTTTGCTACATATTTTACAGTGTCCATGATCGTTCACTCACTTGTCATGGAGAAGGCCCAGCCGGCATCTAATGACCTAAGGTCAGACAGTGAGGTGTTTTTTTTGTTGTTGTTTTCCTGCTAGCTTATTCTTTCTCATGTCCCTCTCCTATTGGTCCCAGAAATCATTCCCTCTCTGCCATCATCATCATAATGAAGGATCTTCCAATTCCTTAAATGAACCTCAAGGAGCAAGGACAGTGGAGGCTTCTAGAAGAGTTAAGCTGATTTATAAATACCACACCTCCACACATGATTACAGATGAGATGCACACAGGATAGTTTATTTTCACAATGACATTATGAGGTGCAATGTAATGCTCTATCACCTTATACTTGGTTACTCTAACACAACAGATGATTTAATCATGAAGTGTTTTAGCATCAAAAGCAGTATCCTTCAGCGCTTGAGTTGCAGGCAGCTGGACTCAATCTGCATCAGTTTGGGAAATTTTCTTGAGAATTGCAAGATGATATCTGCAGATTTTTAGTTCTTCAGTTAGGATGCATAATGCCTAATTTTGCCCTATCTCACAATGTTGGAAGAATCCTTAAAAAAATTCTTGCAGCTTGACTCCAAAAGTTAATCACTTCTAAGCTGGGTCAAGTCCCACAGCTGGTAAAATCTGTCAGTAACTTTTTGCATAATCCTGCTAACAAACAAACAAGCCAAATAAAAAAATAAAACCTCCTTGGTGGAGCTAATAAGATTTGTAAGAAATAATAAATGCTTAAATCAACAACTGTGACACTGCTACAAATAAATGGAAGGGTTAACCAATTTCTTTAAGTCCTCTAGCATTTTGTCTGCCTTTAAGAGAAAAAGTCCTGTTAAGCAGTAGAACCAGTTGGACTGTCAAATGATCCAGCTGTGCAGCCCATCATAAATAACTGATGCTGCCTAAAATGACTAACACTATGAAAGCAAGGATTTCTCATTTGGCAGTTTTGGCTCTGTCCTCTCCCATCTGAGCTGAGACGTGAGAATGGAAGTAAGCAGACGTGTTCGTATAATGAAAAGCACCCCATGAGATGCAGCTGGAAGCTCCAGTAGGAGGTACTAAGTGGATCTTGAGTTTAGACACTATATTTACAAGTCTTTTTAATTTTATAAAACTTTCACCAAGCAATACTGTTTCATTTCCAAGTCTACCAAGTGTTTCTGTTGTCCTTTAATGTCAAATCTTAGGTAGGTAACAGGTGCTACTTTTACTCTTTTTTGAGTGTAACTTACTTTTTGTCATGTCATCTTTCCACATATCCATCACACAGTAAGAGGCAGCCTGATTTACTTTAACCTGTTATGCAAATGTAACATTTTGTTCTTGTCACGAGATCCAGTTAACTCGGATGTAACTGAAGTATCTATGTATAGAGTATGCCTGTGATGAATAAAATAACTGCAATTTAATCGCTGTTAAGTAAATTGCATAGATAGCTTTTATTGTTATTTACTGATACTTTATTAAATGTATATTTTTCCATTTACTTGAGAGCTGACATGTTTTAAAATTCTAATCAGTATGATGGTTTAAAAAAAAAGAATTTACTGTTTTTTCAGAATGTATTTCTGCTGGTTATGGTCACATGAGTTTGATCATGTCTCTCACTATTAAAGTTGCGTTGTCTTGCTTTCTAGCACTTTTTGTCGTCATCTACTTCAGATCCACTCACACCATGCAATGTAAACACTGTAACTCTGTAATTCAGTTTGTTGGTCTCAAAGATGTCATTCACGGGCAGCTAAGGTATTATCAGTGTGAGAACATATCATAACCGCTCATAATCCTGGATCTTTATATTTTGACTGTTGAACCTTTTTATTTTGGTAATCAAGAGAAAAATGATTTATCAGATTCAATAAAATGCAGTACTACAAACCAGAAGGTAAAACCCTGCTTTTCATTTTCTATAATGGTGATACTCTTGCTGATTGATGCATTGATACAGCAGCCAGCATGTGGTTTTCATTTGTACTAACCCCATTTCCAGAAAAGTTGGGATATTTTCCAAAATGCAATTGAAAACAAAAATCTGACATGTTAAGTGAACCTTGATTTAACTGACAAAAGAATGATTTTCAATAGTCTTGCTTACCAATCACACATTTAGAATTTGATGATTGCAACACACTCAACAAAAGTTGGAACAGAGTTACAATGAGAGTAAAAGTACATCGAATATTCAAGTGACACCTGTTCGGAAGACACCACATTAAACTGGCTAACTGGTATAAAAGTAGCATCCAGCAGTGAGTTCTCTGGGCCCAAGCATTGACTGAAAGACTGTGGAACCATCTGCTCTGGTCGGATGAGTCCACATTTCAGCTTATTTTCAGAAGAAACTGTGTCGAGTTCTCCATGCTAAAGATTAAAATGACCAACCAGATTACTATCTGCAAAAGGTGCAAAAGCCAACATCTGTGATGGTAAGGTGCATATGGTGCTTTGTGTTTTGTGAACATACCATTATCTCTGACAGGTATTTTAGGATTTTAAAGAGATGAGCGCTGCCATCAAGGTGACTGCTATTCCCAGGACGTCCATTTTTCAGCAAGGCAATGTCAGACCACATTCTGCATTAACTACAACAGCGCAGCTTCATAGATGCAGCATGTGCTTGAACGTCCTGCTGCCAATTCAGATCTAGCTCCTACAGAAACTACATGGAACACCATAAAGGGGAGAATCAGACAATGGACCAAGGGCTGTCGAGCAGCTGAAGTGTTACAGTAGACACACTTTCCAACTGCAAAACTGCAACAATCAGTGTCCTTAGTTACAAAATAATTAAAAAGTTACTAAAAGCAAAGGCGATGGAAGACAGACAACTTTTGTCGAGCGTGTTGCAGCCATCAAATTCTACATTTGTGGTGATTTACACAAGATAATTAGGTTCATCAGTAAAACGATTGGAACTCTTTTTATACTTTTGCCAGTTAAATAAAAGTTAACCTTTCACCAAGTGTCTTTCTTTTTAATGCATTTTGGAACTATCCCAACTTTTGTGGAAATGGGGTTTGCAAAACATGAAGTTAAATCTAATGACATCAACATTCCTGTACAAAGACACAAACATGTTTCTGATATGAACCTGAAGGACAAAATTCACACAGAGGTCAGTATTTAAAATGAATTTAATATCTCAAAGGTTGACTCTGAAGAGGTTTTACGGGTACATTATGTACAGATAAATAGATCTTGAAGCAATGTACTAAAATAATTCATGGAGACATGGCCTTTTAATAAAAACATAAATTTTTAATGTAAACCCATCCACCAAACTGTATGGACTGGAGTGCTATTCAAAAATTACACAAAAAACTTTATTTAAAAAAATCTGTAGTTTTTAAGAGAAAAATGAAAACCTATTAAATCACTAAACTGGTGAGTCAAAATATCCAACAATTTCTGAAAGAATTAGCATATTAATGAAGAATATAGGTGTACAGTAAAAACACTGCCTATGACTTTGAAACAATAGCACTGAATGACAGGTCACAATGTACTTTTTTAGAAGTTTAACTCAAAAGTCATAAAAAAATAAAACTTTGAAGAAATGTTAAAGCAACCAGTGTTAATACATGTCTTTTTTCAGTGGACTTTCTGGCTAACAATAAAGAAAAACCTTTTTCTCTTTTATATTTCCTTTGCTGAGCTTTCATATAAAAGGACTTCTTCTTTCCTACACTGTATACAGTGTATTTGGTCTTATGCTGAGTTTCTTATGCTAACTTCCTGGTAAAGGCCCCATGGTTTGAGACAGGCATAGTTTTACCAGAAAGATTCATTGGTATGGGTTTGACTTGTTTTCTCAATGTTGTACCGAGTTTTCTGAAAGTGTCAATTTTGGCATATACAGTAAACAAGAAAAAGTAGAAACAGTTTTATTTTTCATTTGTAGGTTTGAACCTACCAGAGTAGCACAGGTCACTACTGTTGAAAGGTCTTTTCTAGAAGACTTCCCTAATTTAATATCTTATTCCTTGGCTTTGCTGATTCTGTTCCGTGCATGATTCAGCACAGTCTCTTTTTATTATAATATGGAGTTCAGCTGGAGTAAACATGGTTATATTGTTTAACAGTTACTAAATCTACTGACAGTGGTGTAAACATTTCTTTGCTGCATGCAGGCTAAAACGCTTCCTTCCACAAAACACCGGTAATACTAAAGAGTGACTGGAAAAGATGTTTGTATGTCTTAATATAACCCAGTTACCTACAAGCTGTTAGTAAAATTAGCAGAATGTTTTAGTTTTGAAAAAATATGCTTTATACACTGTACACTGTATAGTGTATGTGAGAATACATTCATGTATTCGTATTGACCGCATCAGTGCAATTAACTAGATATCTCATCCGAACCGACATCATATCATTACATGGAAAACAAAAAATACAGTACCTTTGTCTAAAAGGAAGCAGAACTCTGGCATATACAACAATAATAATAATAATAATAACAATAATAATAATAAAATATAAAAAACACCCACACAAACACAAGCTACCATCTTACAGTCTGGCAACAAATCATTAGACCTTTGCCTCTCAACAATAAAGAGCTTAACAGTAATGCCAACTGATAATCAATTTCAGTGCTATGATACTGTACAGTGGTGCATTTAATACTGCACATAAATGTATGAAACACTTTCTGATACAAAAATATTCATCTATAATGCAATAAACTTTGCATTGGAACAAAAATAGTCTATAAACACCAAAAGATAACCGGGATACAATACATAAACAATCAATATAAAGAATAAATAACTTATAAACAGGTGCAACAACAAAAATTTTTTTTATATTGCCATCACTGGACCGTTTTTACATTCTTGCTTAGCAGCACAACCTCCCTTTATATCCGTTTTAAGTAAGTATTCACTGTCCTTCAGTCTGTTAGGATGTTTTACACAAGTGAGCAGTCTTCTGCTGCCTCCATGTGGACAGTAGTTTTACTACCAACGTCTTCCATGTTCCTGTGCCTAACTGATCTTTTGCAGCAGTTTATCCTCAATGAGTTCAAACTGCACACTGACGGACATTTCAGCAATAAACTGGTCGCATCCTTCCTTGGTCACCTGTTTGCAGTATCGCAGGTCAATATGGCAAATGCTCCCACAGCGCTTGAAATAGGTCAGCGACTGGTCTGTGACCCTGTTACAGACTGCAGGGAAAAATTGGGTTGGAAGAAAATTAACAAACGACACGTAACAGGTCACCTGTACTGACGTAAATTCCGCACACCCAAGGATTAATCACCCGTTTAGGACAGGAACTCAGGAAGTCTCATTAAGGGGAGCGATTTTGTTTTTTAATAGACAAAACACATTTTCCTTTTTTGTTTTCTATAATGGCCCTTTGATTAACTGCTTTTAACATTTAGTGATATTCTAGAGAAATGTCTATAAGATCTAAATTTAGCATTTCTACAAATGTCTCTGAACAACAAGATAGCACAACAAACTTCAGCCTCCAAAAGCAATTAAAGCTGAATCAACACAAAAAAAAATCAAACCATCATTAGGAGGATGAAAACCCTCTGCGATTTACTCTCCAAAATTGACCTGTATTAGACACTTGACAGATGTTAATTTTGTTGCTAATGAGGTAAAAGGTGTTGTTCTGTAATTGAAGGCATTTTTATTGTCTTTATATCTTCCACATGTTTAATAGGATAGTAATCTACTGGGGATAGAGATGATAATGCAATGTATGCATCTAATAAATTTAGAATTCAGTGGCACAAGTCAAACACAGGCAGATTTAGAGCCTACAAGGACAGACATATACCTGATAGGTTGATGTCAGTAAGTGAGTCTCTGGTGGTTGTCCCTGCAGCAGTCAGGATGTTGACGGACTGGTCAGTAACATGGTTGCAGTAGCTGAGGTCAAGCTTAGATAACAAGGGCATGTACCGAATGATGAGGCGCAGAGACGTGTCAGTGATGTCCAACCCTGCCAAACGCAGGTCTTCCACATTACGCAGTTTACTCCTGTTGTCCAACTGACCTGCAAAATGTTTCAAAACAGTGGGGAGGCGATTAACAGAGGGATAAAGTAAAGAGAGATAATTTACTGTATATTGTTAATGAATGTGGAGACTAGACTAAACCTAAGAGTGAAGTAATCCTACTAACTGCTGTCTGTGTATTCAAAGCCTGACATAACTCGTCTCTTGGTGCTCCATTGTTGTCTAAAGCAACATTAAAAAATCACCAGTGAGTCACACCATTGCTCTGGGTAACATGTTCCTGCAACACAGCTGCTGCAGCTAAGGCACCAATTGTCCATTAATTCATAGCTAACAATTCTGCAGTCCCTATTAAAGCCACTATTTACTGCAATTGCTATAAATTAAAGTGGTCAGCCTTTAAATGAAAATGCTTAGTTTTTTTTGTTTTTTTCCCCCTTTGTACTTTCATGAAATTAGTTGAAAATAAAGCTGTTTTCAGACATGAAGTCCAGATAATGCCGAAACAATCAGGTCAGACATTGTCTGGATTAAGTTAGACTCGTTCCCTATGGGTGTTGGACTCCACCAGGGCTGCCCTAAGTCACTGATTCTGTTTAGAATTTTTATGAATAAAATCAGAATTTCAAGCTGTGGCCAAGGAGGGGAGGGTGTACTTCTTGCTACTTTTGCAAATGATGTAGTTCTTTTGTCTTCAACAAACCATGATCTCCACATGGACTGAGGCAGTTTGCAGCTGAGTACGAAGCAGCCGGGATGAGAAGCAGCACCTCAAAATTTGAGGCTGTGGTTCTCAGCTGGAAAAGGGTGGAGTGCCCAGGAATGATTGAAGGAATTCAAGTATCTTGGGGTCTTGTTCACGTGTAAAGGGAGAGTGGAACAGGAGATTGACACATGAAGTGGTGCTGCACTAGCAGTGATGATCTGGTCTAAGGGGTAAGCATTAGAGTAAAGATTTGAATTTCCTGGCTGTTCTGCGTTCGTAACCTCATCTACAGTCACAAAGTCTGGATAATGACTGAAAGAATAAGATCACAGGAAGCAGGACACCTGCTCACTCACTGTAAAATTACTTTCTTTTACTCTGTGGTCAAGCTCACTCACACAATTGATAATGTACAGTGTCTGATAGTTTAGACAGAGAAAGTCCTGGTACCTGGCCTATTATCTGTGGGAGGTGACAGCAAGTCTCTCATCTGAGCATCTTTCAGTCCCTCGACCCACTGAACATCTAGAGTTCGCAGGAGGGGACAGCTGGAGGTGCATAGAGCAGAGACGGCCACCCAGGAGCATCCAGACAGAAGAAGCACACGAAGACCTGCAAGGACATAAAGAAATTCGTGGTAGACGCTTTTTTTTTTAAAGGTACAATACACAAATTTCTTGTGTAACATAGTAACATGGTAACCTAAATATACTGTAGATCTAGCTAATGTTCACTACATTTTTCAGTTTTTCACTATCTCCAGAGAATCAGTTAGTCCAAGGTCACACAATAAATCAACGCAGATGCAGTAAGTATTCTTAGTAACAATCTGAGTAACAAAGCATGAAAGGTAAACCCTCTACGATTATTGAAGCAGAAAAGACATATGGTACTTTGTTAATGAAATACTTTCATATTGAAAAAAACAAATAGAATGGTTAAATCCTAATTTTAAATTCTTTTAAAAACTGAATATGCTACTTTTTTGGCATATTTTTTTCATTATTACCTGAAATAGTGTCAATACTAATAGGTGTTCCCTCTCAGTTTCTTGCATTGCCTTTCTGTTGTTCAAAGGGAATGCAGGTCTTTGTGTGCTTCTTCTGTCTGGATGCTCCTGGGTGGCCGTCTCTGCTCTTTGCAGATGCTTTAATCCAGCATTATATATTATGTAGTAGAAAGCTTCTAGTAGTGACCATGGGGCAAGTCGGTCCACCCTCATGCTATGGCTACTCAGATGTAAATAAGAGCTGGTCACCCAGCTCTCCCAGAGACTGCTTCATAGACTGATTGAGTTGAGCTGCAGCAATGATTGTGGCTGTGATGCTGATTATGCTTGAAAAGGCTTCAACACTAGCAGTGGGTGCATCGTATTTATGTCATAGTATTTCTAAACTCCTATAATGTATTCCTAACACATCATAGATGGACCACAGGTTTGAATAGTTCCAGTACTAAAGATTCAACCACAAGTCCAAGAAATAACTACATTTGCCACCAGAGCTCAATCATTACAGTCAGGCAGAGCAGCTGCAGCAGAGCTCCCACCTAACAGCTCTATAGAGTTGCAGCTCTCCCTGCTGAAAACTTAGCAATGTAAGCTGTCACACCATCTCTCCTGTCAGCAGGTTTACAAACGGTGCATAGCTGTGCTTTATCAAACACAACAGGTATGAATGAAGAGGAATGGAAAAATTATTCAGTCCCAAAAATAGAGCCAAAATGTTTTCCCATTTGTGACCATTAGGGGGCTCTGTCACATGATGTCTTCAGTACATTTGGTTTTGCAATCTTAACTAAGGCAAATACGTGAGACTTGTATGTCTAATTTCTCTTTTCATTCTGCATAATTTGGCTACACTGTACATCTGGTTGAGTTTAACCAATTATGGCATGGGCCAAAGGGTTGTAAGGTATTGTGTTGAAGTGGGGAACTGAGTCCACATTTCTCAATAATAAGCTTGCTTTTGCAACACCAAGAGTGAAAACATAAGCTTGGGAAATAATCCCTTCTAAATTGTACTTAAAAGCAATACCGCGTTTTTTTAACAGTTCATGATCATTAGAATAATGATATCTCTCTAATTAATTGCCTCTCTAAAGGCCACCAGACCTGCTCTTCTATACTGTATGCTTGTTTCCTGTGTAAATAAACTTATACATTTTCAAATAATTCTTTCATTATCAAAATAATGTTGTTTCATAGAGACACAAACACATCAATGTATTGTTGTTTGAATTTATTTACCTGGAAGTCTGTTGATGAGCCAGCTGAGCTGTTTCTTGGAAATGTTGGTCCAGCTGAGGTCCAGAGCTACCGGCTGTCTGCGGATGATACCACTCAGCATGAGAGGTGTGATGGACTTGCAGCGGTTCAGATTGATGTGCTTCCAAAGCCTTTTGTCACAGCACCTGATGAAAAACACAGCAGACATTTTCTCTAGACTGCTGTGTGATGAAGAGCAGAAGAAATGTTTTCAACTCCACTGTACTTCTACTTACCATCTGTTCCAGGTTCTGCAGACTCGCATGCAGACACAAAGATCTCTGTGAGTAAGGTGACTGAACACCATCATCCACGTCTCTCGTTGCATCACGTGTGCTTCCCCATCATTCAGTGGCAGTCTGTCAGGCGGAGGGCTGATGGGAGGAGGCCGGATCACATGGCGCTCCATTTGGATACACTTTGGTGGAGACCGGCAGGGAAGTGGGCGAGGGCATATTGGTGTGATTGGAGTGTTTCTGTTCCAAGCGAGTGGCGAGTAACCATGCGGCGTGCCATTCATCTCTCGTCCCCGATGTCGCAGCCAGTCGCCCAGATCACTGCTGCCATTATTTAGAGGCCATCTAGGCTTCTGTTCATCTACTTCATTCTCAGGCTCAGATTTTACTGGTCTGTGGTTCTGATTGGCCAAGCTGTCCTCTGTTTTTAGTGGCTGTCTATTTTGACTGACCACACCTTCCTCCACTTTGACAGCTTTGCGGCTCTGATTAGCAGGTGCGTCCTCTGTTTTTAGTGGTTTACGGTTCAGATTGGTCACAGAGTCTTCACTCTTAAGTGGTCGGCGATTGTGATTGGCTGGGCTGTCCTCTGTCTTCACTGAACCAAGCTTCTGGTTGCTCAGACAATCTTCTGTCTTGGGAGGCTCCTGGTTGAACTCTTTGCCCACCTCTTTACTGGGAAGACGCCTGCGCTGATGTCGCGCTTTAAGCTGAGCAGAGCTCTTCTCTTGTACTTCTCCTGACTCACTGCTTGGTCCAGCTCTGGGAGAGTTGGACGAGGACTGGTCACTTTCTCTGGCTGTGGATGTTCTCAGCAGTGGACTAAGTAGAACTGTAGCTTTGTCCTCTGCATTAGTGTCTCTCTCTTTTTTCACGGTCTCCTCTTCCTTAGCATCCCCTTCTTGGTCCTCATCATCATACTCATTTTTCTCCTTTAAATGCATCCTCTCCAAGGTCAATCCATCTTCTTCCTGATCCTCCTGATCGTCTTCTTCATCACCGTGATCAGTGTCCGGCTTAATTTGCCGCAACAGTTTTGACGTAAATGAATCATCTGGTTTTGAAAGCTTCTTCTAAGAAAGAACAAATGGAGCATAATCATATTTTTACAGCAGTTAGAATTATCAGAGATTCAGTGTACAGTTGATGATGTGCAAGTAAGTTATTGCTACCTTGACATATTTCAAATATAGTAAAGTTTCAATCAAAATCTGCAGACAAATATTTAAAGACTTAAGTGACTGTCTGCATTTTAAGCAGCAACTCAATCCCAAGTCGAAAATTAAAGTTAAAATCTTTATTTTGTATCTACCCCATTTGTAAGGTTTTGAATCATAATTAAAAGCATTTTGCATATATTCAATGCTAAAAGAGAAATTACTCACGACTGTGCAACTTTACAAGGAGACATGAGTCTCACCTTCTTTTTAAAAATGACAGGCTCATCATTGGTGTCAAAAAGTTTCCTTTTTTTTCTAAGTGGATTGTCCTCCAGTCTTGGTCGGGGTATACCATCTAGAGAAAGCAAGGGGGTACGTTTTTTAGGAGGCTCCTCTTCATTTTTCTTAGTGATTACATCCCGTTCCACCTTTCTTTTCACGGCAGATGTAGTAGTCAAGGCGGGAACAGCTGCTGGAGCCACCATGGGTGGGTCTGGCTCTTCCTTTGAATCTCGGTTTAATCGTGGTTCTTTCAGCAGCGAACCAGGAAGGTTGGACGCATACTTAAACCCTGGCCCTCTTTTTTGCTTTGAGGCCAAAAGGTTAGAAAAAGAGAACACAACTTTATTTCTCTGGTTCTTAGATTCTTAAATAAAATAAGCTGTTTAATAAATTCATCCTTCAGCATCATGCAGAATAAAGTCCATACTGGTGCTTACTTTTCCTGTTTTCCCAGCATGGTTACACTTTGGGCACTCCCAGCAGTTTGGCAACTCATCATTGACGACTCCATTTGAATCTTTAATCTGAATAAAAGGAGCACATATGGACTATTAAAGAGTGTTTAGCATGAGGAAAAAACTATTATTTAGCACCTGATTGATATTAAGGAATTTACCTTAAGACAGTTGGGATGAACAATCTCATTGCAGATGGAGCACTCCATAAGCATAAGGTTAAACTTCTCTTCCTCATCCTCCACTGTGTCCTCCTTTCCTGCCTCTCCACAGACAAGACACACTGCTGTGTGGGGCAGGACAGGCTAGAGGAAAAAAAACAGTGTAGAAGATAAGGCTGATGCATTAGATCACTCGCCTCTTTTAAAACAATACTTTGTCATAACACAATTTAACCCACACTTTTCAGAAGGGTGAAACAAAACAGAGTTGGAACAATTTGCTTCCATGGCCTTTGACAGCCTACTCGTATGACTCAACTAAGAAACAAGAAAATTTTAAATCCAGTCTGACTGATCCAAATAGACTAGCATTTATTATAGCTCTTATTTTATCAACCATTTAAAGCGCTTTGCACTACAAGCCAGAGGCACTCACTCACGTACGTGCAGCGCTTTATTCTATACATACAGTTAGATCCCTACAGTTTTTAACAATAACACATTTTAGTGATTTTGTCCCTGTTCACCACCACAGTCGATTTTTTTATACAGTCCTTCATTTTCAGGAGTTCCAAAGTAATTGGACAACTGGCTGAAACAGTTTCATGGCCAGGTGAGCCATGTTTTCTCATTATTCCCTGACAAACTACAGTCTTTTCACTTGAACGCTCAATATGAGGTACAAAAAGATATCAATACAGTTGAAGGAGGCCATTATCAGGCTGAAAAACTGTAACAGCCTTACCAGATATATCAGCGATAGCAAAAAGTTTTGGAGAAGCCAAAATAGGAATGTGGTACACTCATGCAAAGAAGCAGTTGAGCTCAGCAACACCAAAAAGGCCTGGAAGACCACAGAAAGCAACTAAATTGATTGCCGAATTCTTTACTTGGTTTACGAAAAACCCTTCCTAACACCTTGCCAAGTCAACACTCAAGGAGACTATGTGTGTCATTGTCAAAACCTACAATCAAGAAACCCCTTCATGTCTGTAAATCCAAAGAGTTTACTAAAGGTTGCAAAACACCGGATAGACTCAAGAACAGGTGGACAGATTTGACTGTCAGAAAACATCTAAAAGAGCCCGTCCATGTTTGGGGGGAAAAAAATTCTTTGGACAGATGAATCCAAGATGAAGTTGTACCAGAATGATGGAAAGACAAAAGTGTAACAAGTTAAAGGAACAGCTCATGATCTGCAACATACACTTCATCTGTCAGACAGGGTGGAAACAATATTATGGCATGGGCATGTAATGTATGGCTGTCAATGGAACTGGGTCACTAGCATTTATTGATAGAAGCAGCAGGGTGAATTCTGAAGCACACAGGCTATACTCTCTGCTCAGTTTCTGCCAAATACTGCAAAACTGATTGGATGGTGCTTCACAGTGGTGAAGGCAGTGAAAGCAGAGAGACCCACAAATGAGCAGCAACTAAAGCTGGCTGCAGTAAAGGTCTGGCAAAGCATCTCAAGGGAGGAAATACAGTGATGCCCATGGGTTTTAGACTTCAGGCAGTCATTGATTACAAATGACTTTTTAAAAAAATCCTTATATTTTAAATTATTTTAGTTGTACCATTAGTTTTGAGTCTCTGCAAATGGGGACTATGTATAAAAACGGCTGCATTTCCTAAACAGGTAATGCAATACTGTTGTCAGACCCCTTGAATTAAAGCTGAAAGTCTGTACTTTGATCACATTTTGACTATTTCATTTAAAATCCACTGTGGTGGCATACAAAGGGAAAACAAATTTCAAGTGTCAATAGTCACATCTTTATGGACATAAATGTACAGTGCTTTCTCTATCATACACAGAAATAATTCACTGGGGGTAGTTTGGGGCTCAGGTCCTTGCCCAAGAACACTTGGCCATGTGGGCTGGATCGACTGGGCTCGTACCCATTCCTTCATTTGAGAGCCGTCTCAACATCCTGAACCATAGCTGCCCCAAAATAATAATGCAATATTGATGTGACATGAAAAATAAGATTCACTTCACTCATTGTTAAGACAATGGCCAGTTTATACAGTTGAACCACCAGTTTAATCATTTACTATTACTTGTTGATCTAAAAACATCATAGTTCATGTCTGCCACCATAACTTTACACGTTTTTCTGATTAATATGTATTCATTGTAAATCCAGTACGTTAAACTAGACTTAACAGCTAGTTCATCGTTAACAATCAGTCTGCAAACAAATTTCAAATGAGTTTCAAAAACCAAATCAACAACATTAACCAACTAACAAATGAGCTAAAGTTACACAGGTGATTATGATAAACTTTGGGATGTATCTGAATTAGAGTAAACTGATATGGAGGGTGAGTTAAGTGTGTTTTGGATTTCTTAGAAATAATACACAAAAAAGCTCAAGACCCAATATTGATATTAGGATAAATGCCAATGTACTTTGCCTTTTATCTTGTCACTAGTGTGGTCAAAGGATAAAACTGAGCTTTTTTCTTTGTACATACTGCAGAAACAATCAAACCCAGCCTCTCTGCAAGTCTCTGTCCTTGGTACTGAATCACTGAAACCGAGCCACTGTCACTCTCTCCAAAGTGTCTATGTAAATGCTATTGCAACAGCAAATACTTCTGCAGCTACAGCTACTTGCATTATCCGTATTACTTGCATCACCTCTACAACAAACAACAACTAAAACCACGCAAGCAACTACTCTAAAACCATCAAGACCCACCCAATGTCAAGCATAACAAATTACAAGAACCATTAAAGTGATAGTTTGAGATTTTTTGTTTAGCAAAAAATGGAAACAGCTGTCCTGCCTCTGTGAGAAGGTAAATACTTAAGCTCACTGATATTTTAGTGCTTCAGCACTTGTTTGTTTAATCTGTCCTAAATCAAATTATAAAAATAACAGGTTGGGGTTTTATGAGAGGTTAAGTAAACAGCTTTAAAAAAAATTGAAGGAACACTTTTTAATCAGAGTATAGCATCAACTCAATCAAACTTCTGGGATATTGATCAGAACAGTTAAGCAGCAGAGTTAATCAGTTTCAGCTGCTTTGATGTTAATGAAATCAATAGAGGTGCAATTGAGAGGCAACAATGAGACAACCCCCAAAACCTGAATGGTTTATAACGCTAGAAACGTCCACCTTTTTCTAGTTTTCATGCAAAGCTAGTCTAATCACCCACTAGCTGGACCTTCTATTGAACTAACGGCTTTGCAATTGCTATCAATTGAGGACCTCAGTTTTTCTGAAATGATTTGCAAATGCTGTAAAATGTAGCCCCCCATTTTCATTCTCTCTTTCTCCCCCCTTTTTTTTTAATTTATTTATGTATTAATTTTTATTTTCAATTTTTATTTATTTATTTATTTCCTTCATAATTTGTTAATTAATCCAATTTCATTACGTTCATTCAAATTGAAAAATGATGCAAGGGTATGCAGTTTGTGTGTGTAGTGTGTATATGTTATGTGTTTGTGAAAAATTTTGAAAAAGACAATAAACATATCGGCAAAAAAAAAAAAAATTGGGGACCTCAGGAAGTTAAAATAGCAAGCACCACCCACACCAAACAAAGAGGCAAACTAACCACTTTGAATAAAGTATATGAAGCTCAGCCTCATGGAGACTCTTAAGATAATTCAGCACACCTGTTCAGAAGTCTCACTACTCAGGCTCTTTCAGCTGCTGAAGGAACTCCCAGGAAGCCAGTCCCTACCACTTGCTTTTAAGTTTCATACACTATTAGTGACTTATTTGTCAAAAATTACTTACAATTCAAAATAACTCCTTTTTGGATTTTACATTTATGATATACAAATAAAACTCTATTAATATAAGATGACTGAACTCTTGTAATGAAAGCTTATCTTTTGTTTGAATTTTATTGTGTATGTAGTTTTTTCTATAACCAGAAAAACAGCTCATGTTTTATTTCTATATCCTGTAATCTTATTGAAAAAGTCCCTCTGTAAAATATAACGAAGGATGACTGTGTACAATGCTGGTTACTATGCGACCACAAAAATAAAATAAATTCCTATCAATTTTCTCATCATTAAGCAAAAAATGTTTCCCAAATTGACAAAGTATTCCTTTATACTTTTTCTTTTGGTTGTACCAGTTAGGGGGTCACATAGCAGATCATCTCTGCCTTCATTTCATCATATCCCTCTGCATGTCCTCTCTCACTACATTCATGAACGTTCTCTGTGGTCTTCCTCTTCTCCTCTTGCTTAGCAGCCTCTTTTTCAACATCCTTTGTCCAATATAGCCACTATCCCTCCTCTGAACACGTCCAAACCAGCGCAGTTGTCCTCTTACTTTGTCTCCCAACTGCTCAACCTGAACTGTCCCTCTGCTGTACTCCTTTCCATTCCGGTCACTCTCATTGAAAATCTCAGCATCTTCAGTTCTGCCACTTTCAGTCCACCTCCTGTCTTTTGTCAGTGCCACTGTTTCCAAACCATACATCGTAGCAGGTCTCACTGCCATCTTGTCAACCTTCCCTTTCACTCTTGCTGCTATTCTTCTGTCACCAATCACCCCTGACACTCATCTCCACCCACTCCCCCCCTCCCTGCACTCATCCATTGCTTTGGATGGCTGACCCCAGGTATTTAAACTTATCCACTTTCACTACCTCTACTTCTTCCATCTTCACTATTCCACCTGCCTCCCTCTCATTCACACTCATATATTCCGTCTTGCTTCTACTGACTTTCATTCCTCTTCTCTCCAGTGAATACCTCCACTTCTCCAGGCTCTCATCCAGCTGCTCCCTACTTTCACTAAATATCACAGTGGGAGCAGCTGGAAGCGAGAGAGCCTGGAGAGGTGGGGGTATAAACCATTCCTTTATAAACTATGTGGAAAAAAACAAAAACAAAAAATCACTCAAACATAACATACTTACAGCAATGCACTGCCTCATGATGCAGGACTGTTTCATTCGCCCTGGCCCACCAAACTTTTTCATGTCTTTACAAAAGTGGCATTCTCCACACTCCGTCCGCAGACACGCCTCACATTTTCGACAGCGCGTCCTTCTCCTCCTGGCACCAGATGTTCCCCGACTAGCCGACAGCTTGACTGTTGATGCAGGAGAAGCTGCCATCTTAGGTTTTGGCCGGTTGGGAGGCCGGGGCTAAATAGACAAAAGGGGACACAAGGTGATGCATCAATAACGATAAGCCAACAAACATTTTACAAGTATGCATTTAAAGGTCAGACACAGTTATCTGTTGGCAAAGGGAAAATATGTCATTTTCAAAATATTCATCAATGTTATGTAACTACATGTTAGGCATGCATGACATGTAGTATAGCAGGCAGATAATGGAAATCATTAATATATTAATGCTTTGCAAAATTCTTTTTAGAATGTCAAAGGCATCTTTTAATAAGAAATACAACCAAATGTAAGAATGAATAGTTAAACTACTGTACGTGTTTACTAATTACTAAAATTTTGATAATAAAACTCTGTAGTCTGTAATGGCCTTTTAGTGAACACTTAGAACCATGTGAGGAACAAAAAACCAAAAGGCTATTAAATTCAGCTGTGTTTCGTGTTACAGTTGATGCATAGGGTACTGTCTGATCGTTTTATTTTTTTTCCACCTCTGGGTCAGTATGTCCAAACACAGACAAAACCATAATGAAAACACCTGCATTTACATATGCAAACAGTATATAACACATATCCACAAACCTGATCGAAATATGCTGTGTATAAACACACTGTTCACGCCTGTTAAAGCTCAGAGTGAGAGAGAAAACAAACACATCAAAAATGTCCCTGGAGGCGTCTTCCAATTTTAGCACTTGCTTGCATGTTTCTACTTCAAAGAGAAGCTGCACTTATGGCTACAATTCACACATGGATCTCTAAGACCTATTATTCCATGTTACAAGGCAACTGATTTAGAGCAGGGCACATTATTAAATGTGCTCTATTTAACAGAAGTGGCCAATTGAAATGAGAGGTCTTTGATCAACATCATTATTGTTCTTGTGTCATTTATTTTGAACCTCCTCAGGCTCAGATTCCAATCACAACAATGTATTTTTACAATGAATACCACCGAGCCAAAACACTGCCAACCACTCCACATGAAAAAAATAAGAGGCAGAGTGTGAGATGAAATAAACATGAACGAGGAGTGCAAAACACTGCAGCTCTTGGAAATGAAGATCGGATTTCTTTAGTTACATCGGCAGTGCAGATTTTCCTAGTGTCAGCATAGCAACAGCCACGTCCCATTCCCTAACAGAACAGTCTATGACACACAGAGTTGTAACCAATAAGAACTGTAATGAGACCCTCTAACAAAAAAAGTAAGTAGGCTCTGTCTTATGCACATTGCAATAATTTACTCCAACAATAGACACAAAATAGACTGACATAGCCAGTCAGATTTGTAGCTATCAGACAGGATTAGAGTGAGATACTGGTGGGGGGGCCTGACAGTTCTGTGTGTCTGTGCAGGAAGGGATGGGGGGGGGGATTAGGAAGAGAAGGAACACTGAAATAAGAACTGATTACCCAGCAAAACAACACACAAGATGATCTATAACTCAGCTTTTGCTATTTAAGTAACACTTGACAGATTTAAGTTACAACCAGGTTACACATGGGAATATTGTCTTTATTAATGTTTGTACCTGTAACTTAAATAGAGAAACCATAAAGTAGTAATGTAAGGTATTATTATAAATATTATCATAAAGTATTAAATAATTAAAGCAATTTTGGATTGCTGTCTACATTGTCCCCTAAATCCCCTCCAAACTTCCCCTCCGCTCAGACTGATGAGTGGGGTGCTCTGTAAAGCAGATATCCCAATATTAAATTTCTAGAATTAAATCACGAGAAAGGTTGGCAACAACACCACCACCAAAGGCAATCGACTTCCATTCCATCTCTGATGCACTGCATGTGCTAGTGTTTTTTGCAATGATATCCAAGAACACTTGACAAGAACATATGTCCCTAGTAGCAGTAAAGCCTTCATCAGCATGTCCCCAAAGAAGTAGTCATTAAAACCTGTAGTATGCATGCCTCTTTACAGCAAAGAGGATGCACATTTGTCCTTTCTGTACAGTAACGAGGACAGTACGGTGACCCGCTAGTCATTTCTGGGCACTTCGAAGCTCATTCAGCTGGAAAACCTTATGAGAAGCAGATTCTTATGTTCACCAACAGAGCTCCATGCTACAGGGAAGACACCTATCATTGCAATGAAGGCAGCACACACTGCAGAAACAATATGGGAAACTGTTGTATCAAAACAGAAGAAATTCAAAATCAGATGATTGAGAGCAGCAAAACATACAACACTGTGATGTCTAAACTCTACACAGATGTAAACAGACCACTTTCACACTGTTGTGATGCAATAATTGTTACCAATATTCACAATTTCTCTTTATGAGGACACACCTGAATTGGCAAAAATATGAAAAGTGAAGTTTTGATTGGAAATTTGCAACATTTACAAACTCTTCATATATACAGAGTATGCAGATCATGGTTTGAAAACATTGAGACTATACAGCACAAGCAGATAATCTGGCAGCAATATTACACAAGATGTTAAGGCTGATGCTGAACTGTTGGCACTGTAGGCTTTATAGCTACACTACAATACTAATACCATGTTTTAACAGTTATTCAACCTGCTTTGGACATAGAGCATTTCAAAAATGTTTGAATAGTTGAACTTTGACTGGAATAAAAGTTGAAAAAAGCCTTATAATATATGGCAGCAAAGCAGGATGGACTCATTCATCTACGGTCAGCATTTTTAAATCTAAATGCAACCATACACTGTAATGTAAGGGGGTGTGGTGCAGAATTAAGCATGTAGTAGGAAAAATAGTTAAATCAAAAACATCTAATTCTTTATGTGTAAGCAAGTACCATCATAGATGCACCTAACATTTTCACTGAACAATATCAAAAGCATGTTTAATAATTCCTACTTCCTCATTACAACAAAATGAAACCTTCTTTTTGTTCTACTATGACATTCATTCTAGATGTTTACAATCAAACCATTAAAGATTCATCTCTTGCATCTTCAAATTAGTATCAGAATACTTTATTAATCCCAGGGGGAAATTGTATAAACAACCAATAGCAACCCCGGGCTATATAAACATAACCTCATATTGCTGGATTTATCTGATAAAATGTGAGCATGCATGCATATACATATCCGAACTATCAAAAAAAAACCAAAGGCAAAAATCAAAGACCAAGCACAGAAGGTAAACTGAATCAATGCTTTTGTCTCCAGGTATCCATTTCTTCGCTGCCCTGTGATGCTGCACATTGCTCTGTCTGACACAAGCATTCCTCTGGCGGCCTCATTACACCCGCCTGCAGGGCTTTAGAGTGCTAACCTGCTCGGAGTCTGAGTCGTAGTCCTCATCATCAGCGCTCAGCGACATGGCCATGGCTGGTTTTCAGACACCGTCCAGCTCACAGCAAACTGACATGGCTGCAGTCTCCTCCTCCTCCTCCTTCTACTCCTGCTACTGCTGTCAGGCCTATAGCCCTCCCTCCTGCTCCAAAGCTCCACAATACCACAAGCAGATGTAGGAAACACATTCAAGCCTGCCTCATTAATATGGATTGACTCACTGAAAAAGAGGAGGGGTACTGGGAAGCACAGAGCCAATGGGAAGCTGCTTTGCATCAGAATATGTACTGGGGGAGTCTGCTTCAATCCAATGAGGACAAAAAATGCAGTAAAGATATTATCATATTTATGATGATTACGACAGAGAGAGGAGCGCAGGCTCTGCACAGCCAAAGCCAGATGGCATCTCATTACAAAAGGCAAACACAAAGAGGCCCCACGACCAGCAGCTGGCCTTTAGAGGGACCAGTGGGGAAGATCCTGGGGGGGGGGTGCAAGACCCATAGAAACTTCACCTTCAAACATTCATGTAAAGCACATCTCATTGCCAAACTTTCTGGTGAGGCTTGTATGTCTCATACATTGTTTTAATAAATTAATACGCTGCAAGTGAGTTAAGAATGAAATTGATATTACAAAAAATGAAAGTGGTAAAGTAAGTATGTTTTCTTCTTATTTTCTGACGATAAATATAAAGGCTTGATTACAACAGTCTGCTGCTCAGCTCAAGGCTAGAGGAAATCAAAGGCTAAATGGCACAAACATCAAAAGCACTTCAAGCCTGCCAGTGTTGACAGCTATTTTAGTCTTACAATATCACGATTTCAAATGAATTATATCGAGGGAAGTGTTTTGCACTGCATACTAATGGACAAATACACATGCACTCAAAGTGGCGCTCATATAATAAGCATCTGCAATGACTAAAAAAATGACAGCAGAAATACAAGTCAGAACAATATTTCTGTGTCTCAGTAAATATTCATTCCATTTGATGTAAAACTTGAAACCAACAAGCACAAAGGCAATGACATGGTAAGGTGTATTATAGTAAATTATGTCGTACTGGTGAGTAAAGAACAAGTCCATTATCTTGGTTTGCATCCAGAGGGCACCTCAAAAATTGTTAATGACAACAAAATAAAGTATGCTGAACTATGGAGAAGAGCAAAAATATAGAATTTTTTTAAAAAAACGTATTATTTACTTCATTAGGCAATACTGCAGCCCGTTAAGTCAAAATTATGCAAATCAGTACATCTGCTGTAGGGAAGGAGTGCAGTGAGAGATGGGATGAGAGAGGGAAGAGAGGTTAAGACTTGAAGCTGATCTGAGGACAGAAGTGAACGTAAATCCTTGAGAAGAAAAAAGGCTTCTCACTTTAAACGTATTGGCAGGACAAACGCAGTTAATTACAATACAATACAGATAATATGATCAGATTTTATGTGATATCTACCTATTTACCTAAGAATTTGCTCTCTTGTAGTGTACAAAAAACTTGGGTATATAGGGTATAGCCATTGGAAATATAGTCATTGCTGTCAAGCAAATGGTGTATAAGATATTAACTGTATTGGTTTTTCCAAAATGAAAAGCTCCTAATTAAATAATAAGAATATATTTAGTGAAAAACAAATATAGTGTCACATTGCAGATGACATAATCTTACCTTTATAATTTTCTTAGGCCAGCACACCACAGGATATCCAGTGATGGCTAATTTAGGGTCATCATCAGCGTGTTCCTTCAGGACAACCTAGACAGCCACAGAGAATTAAAAAGTTAAAGTGATCTATCACATGTGATCAAATTTTTTATTTAGTTTTTGATTTTACCTTTATGTCCTCCAGCAGGCCTTGTGGGTTCTCTATTCCCACAGGAACACATTTCTTATTTTCAGGGAGTGACTCGAGCTTCTCGACCAATGTCCTCAGTCCAGTCAGTTCAAACTCTGTCAAATGAGTCCATTTATTCTGAGGCTCTGAGGCTGGAGAGTCAGAGGGGGTTTTGGGTAAATCTAAAGAGGCCGTGCTAGGATTACAGCTATCTTCAGAGTCAACAGATAAAACACTTCTGAGGTGTTGGCCCTTCCCGTTGTCAGGTGAGCAGGGGCCATCCTGAGCAACTCTCTCTAGTTTTTCGCCCAGCTCATCTCTGACTTGAGTTCCACACGAGTCCTCGCTCATGTCTTGGCTCCTGGAGTCAGAGGAGGGGCTTTCCGTCTTTGACTTTGTCTCACAATCTGCAAGGACAAAAGCAGGTAACCTATAACAGCTGTTTTTGTCAATGTCCAAAAGTATTAAGCTAAATACGTTCTTTAGTTCTGGGAGTACCTGGAGGCAGTCCTTAAGTCACTGGTCAATTTATATTGTTCCCTCCAAAAGTATTGAAAGAGTAAGGCCAATTAATTAGTTTTTGCTGTACACTGGAGACAGTTTCAGCTTTTATTCCCTGGTATTTACATCTAGATATGTTAAACAACATAGAAGAGAACACACTTTGAATCAAAAAAAGTGAGTCTAAATACTGTAACATGACAAGTCACGGGCATTTCTTTTGACCCTTGTGTAATAATTAACGCTGATTGTTTAATTATTAAGTAGCCCTGGATAGCTACTCTCAGTTTAAGCTTTGGCTTTCGCCTGTGAAGACTATTTGTTGTTTAGAAAAGCATACCAGTCCAGAGAGCTCTCTATGGGAGAAAAGCATGTCATTCTGAAGCTGAGAAAAGAGGGAAAATCCAACTGAGTTATTTCAAATACATTGGAATTTGGAATGTCCTGAAAAAAAGAAACCACCAGTGTACTGAGCAACAGGCATCGAACCAGTCGTCCAAGGAAAACAACTATGACAAATGGTGAGAGCAGTGAAGAAAAACCTCAAATCAAGAATCCATAAAATTTTGAACAATCTCCAAAGAGCAGGGTTGCAAATATCACAGTCCACTGTTTGAAGGAGACTTAGAGAACAACAATATGGAGGCCATTTTGTGAGATGCAAACCACTCATTAGCAGTAAAAATCAGAAAGACAGATTGGAATTTGCAAAAAAAAGTACAGAGTTGAGATACAAAAGTTATGGAACAAAGTTTGATGGACTGATGAGACAAAGATGAACCTCTACCAAAGTGATGGAAACACCAAAGTCCGGTGAAATCTGGTGAAGTCCGGTGAGATCTAAACATACAAGCATATCTGTGAAGCATGGTGGAGGTTGTGTTATGGCTTGGGCTTGCATGGCTGCTTTTGATACAGGCTCAATCATTTTTCATTTGTGATGTAACTCATGATTGTAGTAGCAGAATGAACACTGAAGTCTAAAGAAACACACTGCCATTTACAGAGCGAGAAATAACCTTATTATGCAGCAAGACAATGATCCAAAACACACTGCCAAAATGGACTGTTTTGGAATAGCCAAGTCTTCACCATATCTTAACACAACTGAACATGTATTTCACATCCTGAACAGAAGATGAAAAGAGGAATCTGCAAAACAGACAAAACGAGCCAACAAAGAAACAAGAAATCTGACAGAGTCTAAGGGTCATAGGCTTGATGCAGTTATGCATCAAGCATAACACCTAAAAGTCCAGATGCCTAGCAACAAAACTTAATAGAAATATTTTTTACTTTAATTTAGTTGAAAAAATTCAGTTCCAAAACTTCTGTTCACTTTTTTGATGCAAGATGTGCTATTTTCTATGCTGTTTGACATATAGCTAGATGTAAATACCAGGGAAAACAAGCTGAAACTCTGATCGCTCTTCTCATATTTATCTTTCGCTCTCACACACATGTATTTAGTGCATGACAAAAACATAAATTAAAATAAAACAAATGACCTTACAGTACCAATAATTTTGGCGGGGACTGTAGGTTAGCAGGCAATAGACTGACTTTAATTCAAGCAAAAGCACCAAAAGTATCAACAAACAATGTCTCGGTTTACATGGGCATAGTAAACCCTGCAGTCTTTGCCCCCAAACCTTCAGATCTAATCAGTGAGAAATTCTTGACTTATATTTTTTAAACTTTGAAGTATGTCCATTGAAATTGTTGCTGCACAGCCTGAGAGAATACAGCCAGCAAGCTGTAGAGCAGAAATTTATTCAGTTTCACCATGAAGAGATTCATTAAAACTGCAAAACAAAAAACTTTCCAAAGAGAAATAACATACCAGCAGCATTAATTAATTTCACTTACCCGCAGGTTCTTTACGGATCACCTGAGAAAAGTAGGACCGTTTGGTCAGGCAGTGCAGATATCTCTCCAGGACATACCAGCACATCTCATAGTAGAAGGGGAATCGAAACTTGGAACGAACCTGCAGATAGGGCGGGTTTGATTAAGACTTCTAAAAACATTTTTAATACCCCTTTAAATGAATTCAACCCCCCCCCATCAAAAATATATCAAAGGTAAAAACGTCCCAAATAACCAAATGGCTATCATTTCAGTAAGATAAAATCAAAGTCAGCTTGCTGCTACCATAAATATTTTTATGCATATAAAAACAGCTTGAAAGGTCAGTCGAACTATAATCAGAATACTTTTTTCAGGATCAGAATACTTTATTAATCCCCGGGGGAAATTGCTTAAATTTAAAAGAAAACAAAAGTGAAACAGAACCAGGCAAACATTCAAACTTAAGACTGTTTCATCTTCACGTGTTCACCTGATATTCCTGCAGGATAAACAGTCTAAGAGCATTTTCACTGTTAGCAATATCATGTGCTCTGTCACTGCGGAGAATATTTCCTAATGCACACAACCAAACATGCACAATTCTTCAGTAAAACAACTCAAAACTCAGTACACCAACTCATGATTTACAGGAAGTGATCATAAAAGAGCCGTGACAAAGTAACTGCACAACACAAATACAAACAGATCATAAGAAAGGACTTCTGCAATAAGAATGTTGGAGTACCATCACTCAAAACCTCCACCCCTCTCATTCTCCGGTATTTTGTGGGTGAACTTTTCACCTTCCCATGGTTCTCAGAGAGATTAATTTATCCCACGTAGAGTTTACCGTAATGCAGTTCAGATCAGAGTTAAGCCACACAGTGTTGAAAGCAGATGCCTACCTTTGTCCTGTTCTCTATCTCATGGATGGTAAGCTGCATAGGAATGTTAAAGCTGTGCAGAATGTTGCCTCCAAACACCAGTGTGTCCACAGGAGTATAGACAGCATGGATCCACCCTTAATTATAGAGAGATAAATATATTGTAAAATGGTGAGAAGCTCAAAGGTGAGCATTAATGAAAGCTAATCTATTCCTGCTGATTACTTTAATACTGCCATGCCAACACACCAGAGGGAATGAAGAAGGTGTATCCCTGTCTAAGCTCCACTCTCTGGCATCCATCAACTCGGTCTCCCAGGAAGACATCACTCTGCTTCCCTGACAGGACCCAGTCCTCATACAGGGTGAGGTTATGGGGAGTTGGAGGCACAAGCCAGAACACCTGAAAAACAGCAGATATGTTCTACTTAGAGGTTTTACTGTACAGGTATGGCTGAGCAAAGTAAAATCAATTCTGAAAGTTTTAAGAACATTCAAAGCTTTGAGAAATACACTATATGGATTTTAAAAAAAAAATCAGGCTACAGCACTTAACCATTGAATTCAGGTCTTTCATTCAGTCTCATTGCCACAGGTGTATAAAACTAAGTACCTACCCATGCAGTCTGCCTTTATAAACATTTGTGACAGAATGGGTCATTCTAAAGAGCTCATTTAATTTTAATGTGGCACTGTATTAGAATGCCACCATTGCAATGTGCCAGCTTGTGAAATTTCCTCCCTCCTAGACATTCTACAATCAAATCTAAGTGGTATTATTCAAAGTGGAAGTGTATAGAAAACACAGCAACCAAGCCATGAAGTGGCAGACTGTGTAAAGTTACAGAGTGGGGTTGCCAAGTGCTAAGGCACACATAGAGTAAAAGTCACCAGTGCTCTGCTGACTAAATAACTGCAGAGTTATAAACCTCCTCTGGCATTAACATCAGGACAAAAACTGCGCACCAGCAGCTTCATGGCATGGGTTTTCATGGTGGAGCAGCTGCATGCAAACCTTACATCACCAAGCACAATGCCAAGGGTCAGATGGAATGGTATACAACATGGTGCCACTGGACTCTGGAGAAGTGGAAACATGTTTGCTGAAGTGACAAATCACACTTCTCTATCTGGCAGGCTGATGGATGAATCCAGGTTTGGTGAATTCCAAGAGAACATTATCTGCCTGACTGCACTGTGACAACTGTAAAGTTTGGTACAGGAGGGATAATTGTATGGAGTTGTTTTTCTGGGGTTGGACTGGGACCCTTGCTCCAGTGAGGGGAAATCTTAATGTTTCAGTTTACCAAGACATTTTGAACAATTCTGTGCTTCCAACTTTGCGGGAACAATTTCTGGCCAGTTTCTGTTCCAGCTTGACTGTTCCCCAGTACACAAGCCAAAGTCCATAAAGACATGGTTGGATGAGTTTGGTGTGAAAGAACTTGAGTGGCCCACACAGAGACCAAATCTCAACCCCATCCAACACCTCTAGGATGAACTAAAACAGAGACAGCAAGGACCTCATGTCCGACATCAGTGTCTGATGTCTGATGACCTCACAAATGCTCTTCTGGATGAACAAAAATTCCCACAGAAACACTGCAAAATCTTGTAGAAAGTCTTTCCAGAAGAATATAAGCTGTTGTAGCTGCAAAGCAGGGACCAACTCCATATTATTGCCTATGAATTTAGAATGGGATGTCACAAAAGCTCTTGCAGGTGTAATGTGTAGATGGCTCAATACTTTTATCCATACAGTGTATTTTCTTAGCTTCTATCACAGTTTCCTAAATAGAAGCTTTAAGAGTATAGAATTAACTTACTTTCTGTCCCTTGAATACATGATACCAAACTGAAGTTCCCCCAAAATCAATGTGGAAGTCTGTGTAGCAGCCCTTCACACTCATCAAACAATACCTAAGAAGGAAATTAACAAAATCATTCAAGAGAATCACAAAGTAAATACACAGATATAAAAATAGGAAAAACACAACATGACTAAGTACAAGGCAGCAGTAATCTCAGAATGTTGTTTTTACTGAAAAATTAGTAACAATAGAGGTAACTATCAGGTGTGATGCGGCATAGAAAACAGGGCATTTCTCCTCTGGAAATTAACTGAAGAGTGATTAGTGCAACAAGACACAAATGATTTGCTAATTTATCTGAACAATAGCTGCTTTCAGTGAATCCCTACTGAAGCGTAAACATTAAAAGAAAAGCTTTCCAAGGACATCTTGCACACAATGATGTTGTGAAGATAGATAATCTGACACTTTCACAAATAAGAACAAGTTTGTTTACATGACATCTACTCACTCTGCCAGCTGAACCTTCAGTCAAATAGATAAGCCACATTTAAAAAATCCCTGGCATCATTTTTGACTGCTTTACAGCTTTTTAATTTAAAAGCTTGTGCAATATAATGATATCACAGTTCATACTGAATCATAAATAAGAGCACATCCAGCATAGCAAGCAAGTTTGACTGAAAAAATAATAAAATATTTACAGACTAAACATCAGGGTAAGAAATGATTTCACTTGCATGACAGATGATTTAAAAAAAAAAGATATTTACTAATAAATTATTATTATTTAATGACACAATAGTGGGGAAAAACACCACTATCGCTTTAAGCTTCCTAATCACTTGGTTGGTTAATGTTCTTAAAAAATAACTCAAATTATCAATTATTATATACACATCAAACAACTGATTAATCATCAATATTATGCACAACTTTCTGTTCTGACACATGACTGTCATGAATATAATTTTAAAAATTAGCTTGATTTACTCTAAAAATAAATTAAACTATAAAATACCTAAGACAACATTTGCCTTCATGCAACACTGTGATGGGTTAGCAATTTACAGTGAAGCCTTCAAACTAGCAAAACCCACCTGCTTTAGGGAAAATGGCAAAAGTAAAGATGACTGAAAATGTTGCAATACAATATTTGTGTACTTATTTTGTGTACAAATCCACTGCTCAACAGCTGCATAAACAGATTAATTTTTTGTAATAAGACAGAGACACTGGTTTCAGCTTTGCATCTGAAAATAGAAAAATGGGTTTATGTGTTTTTTGCTTTTGAGTGAAATTACAGATTCTTTGAAACATCATTAAGGTAAAAACTTATCTTTAGATATTCTGTTCTTTTACACCCTAACACACTGTCAGCGTCCACCTAACCTCTATGAAAAATGCGTGAGATTAGCAGGGTCTCTGTGTAATGGCAGAAAATATGGGCAACTGGAGTTAAAAAGACAAGCAGCACTGGTTTTGATTCATTTTGATTCTTCACCAAATGATTGGCTGAGAGGTGTGTGTGCAGTCAGACCACAGTTGTTATAAACCATTCTCCTCTGCGGGGAAAAAAAATCCTGCTGCCTAGCAACAACTAGGAGCACGTACAGGAGGTGACAGTATGCAGTACTCTACTGTGATGGAGAGATGGATGAGAGATGGGAGGAGAACTGATTTTTGCTGGCAAGAAAGCAGACATTTTCTACAAATGTTTTCTATATTTGTGCCCTGCACAATGTTTTTTCCTTGTAAAATGACACACAGCTACAAAGAGAACTTCATAAAAAAAATTACCACAGCAGTACAGTCATACCTTTGCACTTTTGGGTATTTCATCTCTGAGATAACATTGGTGGCTTCTGTTTGGCTTTGCTTCAGATCAGGAGGCCACATGTTGTCCACCCAGTCCACTTGATCTACCTGTGACAGCAATCAAACCAGCACATTCAGCGATCACTCACAATGTTTTACAATTTCCTTTTGTGTCATGTTTTTAATGTGCTACAAGATTTGAGACCTCCATCAAACCTCTCATAATATGATATACAGCAAGAGTCAGGGTAGATTACCACTGTGGGGCGCTTGATGAGATGCTCCAGCTTGGTGTGGCTAAACTCTAAGCTGATGACATTGAAGAGTTTGTCCCGTTCTTCCTCTGGTGTCTCATAATAACGGACAAACTGAGCCATGCTCATTTCTGAGCCTTTCTGAGTGCTCACGTCCATAACGTCCACAGATCGGCGACTGCCTGAAAGAAATAACCAGGAGCAAAAGTCAATTTAGCCAATGAGCACTTCCGCTGTCCTTAACCTGCAACGCAGTACAGTCTGCCTGAAAATCAGTATATAATTAGTCACATTTACACACAGAGAAGTTGTATAGCTGATATGTAAAATATTTTATCATGAACAACTACAAGTAAATCGTCTTTGTAAATTTACAATTTTGACCACTAGAGGGGGTAAGTACACCCCAATCATGATCTGACTTCACTTCCTTCATGGCACACCAGATTTTTAATCTCATAGTGATGATCTCCAAAGTATAAGACAATGGATGAAAACAAAGGTGAAGTGCATTAATACTCGATAGTATGAGCATGTGGCTGCTAACAAAACCATCCAACACAATAGCTCAATGCTATATACAAGGCAGACACAGACTGAGATACAGATAGACCAATAGACCAGTGTTCATTGATTAAACAACACCCTTAAAAAGAAAAACACAGTGAACCAAAGACAACAGCCCTGCAACTATAAACTCACATATGATTAAAATAGGACTTTTTGACTCTTTCCATCTTTAATGCCCACATCTCATGTTCCATATCAGCAACACCCTATAGAGTAGGTGCTTACTTCTGCATCATAATAGATTTGGTTTGTTATTAGGCAAGTGTGTACCTTTCGGCTGCTCCCTCGTATTCTCCACCAAGGGGCTGCCACAGCAGATTAATCCGCATTAGTAATTTGGCAGAGGTTTTATGCCAGATGCCCTTCCTGACGCAAGTCTCCATGGTGAGAGGGACTTGTGTCCCCACCTGGCATCGAACCAGGGACCTTTCGCTTGTGAGGCGAATGCGCAAACCACTACGCTACCGGGGACACTTATTAGGCAAGTAAATAAATATTTAGTTCCATTTAAGGGAGCAAGTTCTTAAAGTCCTTATCCTGGCCCACACCACATGACTCGTCATAGTTATTGGTGCAGTTTGAAAATGTTTCTCTACAGCATTTCCTGCCATAAACCATGGTGTGGTTGCAAATATGACCATGACTTAAACTCCATGATACTTTTCGGACACTACGGATAATTTTGGGGAGGATGGCTGCAGTCAATGCGGTGCATCACCACGAGAAATTATTCTGGAATTTCCCAAAATGTGTCATTCCAGTTGTTACTGCAGACGTATTTATTCTCTGAATAAGATGCTGATATACTTAACTTTTGTTTGCACCCAGGCCAAGACTAAGAAACATAAACTGGTAAACATTTGTGTGTGTGTCTGTGCACGTGTGTCCACTTACCAACTAATCCTTTAATTTCACTGACTGTAATTTCTGGATCCGGCATTCTGTGCATTTGTAAGAGAGGGGTGCATGCCATTCAGGGTTAAACCCATAAATACACACCAAAAATACAATAGGTTCAATCTACAGCATGAGTAAAGGCTTTACAAATTAAACCATCATGTTTAGAGAAATGACTTCTCACCTGATCCCTAATTGATCTTTCTCTTTAAAAATGAGTGGGATCCTGAGAGCCTCCCTTTGCACATATTCATAAGTGAAATCTGCAAGACAGCGGCCCCCCTCCAACATATTTATTGTGCAAAATTATATTATAATAACTGCAATGATAGCTAATATGATGTGTTTCGTGCTGCTTTACCTTTACCCTCCATTTCGTGGACAAAGTCTGCGCTGTAGCGGTCACTGACCAGCTTTTCTTCCACGCTGAATCCTCTGATGTTTGCGATTTCTTCCACATCGGACAGAT
>VUQH01028348.1:7609-18087 GCA_015106775.1 Etroplus canarensis | reverse complement strand
TGAAAGAAACTCATATAAAATCGCTCCTCAAATTCACCCAAAGGCATGTGGGAGACTCCAAGGTCAACTGGAAGAAGGTTCTTTGGTCTGAGACAAAAAATTGAGCTTTTTGGCCATCAGACTAGACACTATATTTGGCAAACACCAAGCACTGCATATCATCATAAACACACCATCTCCACCGTGAAGCATGGTGGTGGCAGCAGCAGGCCCCGGAGGGCTTGTAAAGATAGAGGGGAATATTAATGCAGAAAAATGTAATCAAATCCTGAAGGATATTTTGACTCAGTCTGCAAGAGAACTACGGCTTGAGAGAAGATTTATTTTCCAGCAAGCCAAAGACCTCAAGCATACAGCAAAAGCTAGACAGAAATGGTTCAAAGACAACTAGGTGAATGTTCTGGATTGGCCAAGTCAAAGCCCAGATCTCAACCCAGTCGAGAATTTGTTGCTGGACTTGAAAAGAGCTGTTCGCGCCGATCTCTGAACACCCTGACAGAGCCTGAGCTGGGAAGAATGGAGAAAAATTGCAGTGTCCAGATGTGCCAGCCTGACTGAGTCATATCCACACAGACTCAGTGCTGTGATTGCAGCCAAAGGTGCAACTACTAAATACTGACATAAACAGGGTGAAGATTTATGCAAACATTTATTTCACATTATATATTTTTAATTAATTGACATTATTTTTAAAACTCTGTTTTCACTTTGACATGAAAAAAGCTTTCTTTTTTGCAAATTATTGTCAAAAAAGCCAAATTATATTGACCATGATTTCATCTATTACAGCATTAAAAGGGTGAGACATCAATGGGGGGTGAATGATAGTCACTGTAGTGTAAATGACACTAGAAGTCCCAGGATGTCCTTTTTCTCTTCTCTGTTTTGGGTTTTGGTGTTTCTTTCTCCACAAGAAGTGTTCAGAGGTTTTGTAGGCCTACAACTCAAGTCAGAAGGATCACCATATATAAAACTGTCACTTTGACACAATGGGCAACAGCTCTCCTTTTGCCTTCATCGTTTTGATTTTGGCTTTAATGGTGTCATCCATCGCCTGTCGACAGCGGTGGGCATAATGTGCCAGCGTCTCCTCCTTCTCATCCCAAGGTGCCAGTGCGTGAAACACCTCCGGAGCAGCCAGACTGAGCTCGGCTATGGCCGCTGTACGGGAGATTGTGTTACGGTCCACACCAACCCGGTCAAAGGCCACCTTCATGGAAACACTGCGGCGAAACTCCTGCAGGGCAGCCATATAGCGTGCTATCACACCTACCACATTTTTCACTGAAGCAGAAAGCAAAAAAAAAAAACAACAAAAAAAACAAAATTTGATAATCATTCATCTATTTGTCAGTGGGTTCTTATACCTACAGAATGACCTGTCTGTGTGTGTGTGGGTAATCATCTATATTTTCGTGTGTGCACTTACTCCTGACTCGAGTATTTTCTCCATCACGGCTCTTCTTGCTCTTCAGAGTCCGGTGGCGTTCCAGAGGGTGCAGCTCCATTTCCTCAAATGAGTCAAACAGGGTAGGCGAATCAAACCCAGCCACATCGTCGGAAGAGGTCATGTGTGAACTTCCTGGTTCCACCTGAGTAGAACAGCGAGGCCATCTCTTCTCTAGGAGTAAGAAACAGAAAAATGAGGACTGAAGATCTTAAAACGCCAGCTAACCCGAGTGCAGTGTAGAAAGAGAAATATTGCAGATACAAGGGGAATTTATTGCATTCATGGTAACAAGCAGCATATTGATTCATGAGTCTACCTGGGTGCAGTTTGTCCTGAAGGAAGTCACAGATGAGTTCAGCTTTCTTAGTGAGTTCGTGCTGCAGCAGCTCTTTGTCCTGCTTCAAACTGGAGATCATTTCTGCCATCTGTTGGTTACGGTTGCGTTCTGCAACAAGTAACACTCGCAGCTTCTCCAGCTCACTCTGGCCGCCTTCAGATTTAAACAAAAAAAAATGCAAATACAGCTTGACATTTAGGTACAAACGTGAAAACATGCCGGCTCTGGACAAAGCTATACCTGCATTCTTCTCTGTAGTCTCTGTGGCGGAGCTGCATCCCTCAGCCTGCTCCGTAGTCCCTGTTGTGCAGCTGCCTCTCCCCTCTGGGTCCCTTAATCCCTCACTCCCCAGATGTTGTCCATGCTGGGACTGACGGCAAGGTGAAAGGACCTTCTTGGCCAACGGTGTTTGTATGATCAGAGAATATGTGTTTGGTGACTGACAAGTCTGCAAAAGACTCTCTGGGTTTGTCTCAGCTAGCCCTGTGCTAGCTATACTGGCAACAGCATCATAATCTTCTGCTGAGGTGGACTCATGCTTGACCTTTTTTCCAGCGATGGCTCCTCCCTGTGCCCCACCTCTTTTTCTAGATGGCCTCGGCTCATAGTCGCCATCCTCGTCTGTGGCTGATGAATCACATGCAGCAATGTCAAACAGCCGACTGCTGAACTCCTCGCCTTCTGAAGCTGGTTCACTATAGGAGAGGTCACATGATGTTCTCACTGCCACCTGAATGTCAACACAGAAGTAACAAGAAAGAAGTAACATCTCCCATGTTTTTGTGGGATGCTTCGCCTATTTCACAAATTAATCTCAGATTTTTGTTTTGTTTTTTAAATACTGTTAACCATGCACTTATATATTCAGTAATACTCAGTTTCATGGCTTTCCTCATGCAGATTACACCAGAGGAACAACCTCAGTGGTTCAAAACGAAGCCAACGTCCAAAAGCCAAAATCTGCAGTTCCTTGAGTGACCACTTGAGGCTGGCTTCAAAATGAGACAATCCCACTTACTGCTTACAGCCTAGTTCAAAAAGGGTTTCGATCTCTATGGCTAATTTCCACCTTCACAAGACCAGTATGGTCTGTCAATTTTCACACTCATCTGAAGAGGATTAAGGCTTAAAATAATGTATAATTAAGCCTTAAGCCCATAGACTGTATATAAAGCATGGCTGTAGCCTCTAGCTCCAAAAAATGAATTCAGTGTGGACATGCTTTAAACCTCTGTTCTTTGTAATAGCCAGCAGGGAGCAACTGGTTGCCAAAAGACATCCAGTTATATAGAGGTCTATGGGGAAAACTGTCATGGCCCCCTGCACTCTCTATCTTTCTCTCTCTCTTTTCTCTTTCTCTCTTTCTTTCTGCGTGATAATCTGTGTGCTTGGTTCCAGGTGCGGGATGATCAGGGCGGAGTCAACACACCTGTGGCTGGTTTGTAGCTGAGGTATTTAAGCCCTGCTGATGCCAGAAGACTCCATGAGAGCATAGCTGCAGTTTCTGTAGTAGGCCAGGCCTGAAATCCGTACTTTGCAACCTGTGACCAGCAACTGTACTTCAGTCTCATCTGCCAGTGCTCACCTCTGTGTTTCTCCTCCCGGGACCTCTGCTCCCGCTCTACACCAGTAACCTGCCTGACCCACTCTCTGCCTCACTTGGATGTACTCTGGAAAGGACCAGTTCTTGCCTATCTGCCTATTTCCTGGACCCTGCTTGCAGTAAACCTTTGTGACTTACCTGAGTGCCGTCTGCTTGTTGGGTCCAAAAATCCTGAAACCTGACCAAAACGGCCCTTGCTCTATGACCTCAGTAAACACTTTCCTGTTCAGTTTATAGTATCAAGTCATAATAAATACAATGTGAAATTTATTTTTATAAATTATTGTAAAAAAAAACACACACAGTGGGTTAAGTCAAGGTGCTTCTGTCTTTTATATACAGTTTATGGTAAAACCACTTTGAGTGACAGTTTCACTAGTAAGTACATTTTGTTTTGTTTCAATAGTCAAAATTTGCATACTATTTAATATCACTTGGCTTTCAAATCCCCAGTTCAACTGTCTTTCCTAAATACACTAACCAGCCACTTCATTAGGTATACCAGTTCAGCTGCTCATTCATACAAATGAGCAACTCATATGGCAGCAAGTAAATGTATTTAGGCATGTAGACATGGTCAAGAGCTTAAGTTGAAACTGAGCGTCACAATGGGGAAAAAAGGCAATTTAAAAATCTTTGAAAGTGGCATGGTTGTTGGTGCCAGACAGGCTGGAAGCTGGAGTACCTGAGGAGAGGCCCCACAGCCACAGGGAGAACATGCAAACTTCAAAAAGAGAGGTCCCAGCTGACCAGTGGATTCAAACCCAGGACCTGCTTCCTGTGAAGCAATGGTGCTACCCACTGCACCACTATGCTTCCCAAAATATAACATTAAAATGCTATTATATTTCAGATTATACCAACAAAACATCTTACATCTTTACTTCACCTTACTGGACGGACGTCCTCCAACAAACCTCTCCTGGCCTTGTCTGGTATTTGCTGAGCCACCACAGCTGTTGTTATCTTCACTCAGGGGCCAGTGGTAGGCGTGTCCGGCTCCGCAGCCCCATACAGCAACAGGGATGCTGCCGCCATGTGGACCACATTCTGGTGTCAACACACTGCTGTAGGAGCCACGGGCAATGTGCTGCAGGCTAGGGAGAAGGCTGCAGATGGTGCCATGACTGTGAGCCCAGTGGACGAGTTTACACAGACTGTCCGATGTGGTTTGAATGAGATCGGACATGACAGGGATCTAAAAACAAGAGAGGGAGAACAAAGTGTAGGCAACACTACCAAAACTTAAATCACAGTTTACTCTTTGATCACATTTACTTGCATCTGTTGTGAATACCACTGACGTAGATATGATGGTCTAACTCGAACATTTAAATTCCAAATAACAAGCTGCTTCACCTTTTCTCTCTGGCCCTTCTAATATTTTACACTGTTCATTGTGTGTTTACTAACCACCCACCTGATGATGCCACAAGAACTTCTAAATAATTACTCATGAAAATAAAAGTATTCAGCTGCAACCTGAGGTCAGTCCTCAGAACAGCTTGAACTCCAAATGCCTCCCTCAGATTATAATAAATATGGCATTTCAATAGCTACCACTGCTTCTGGCAATAACCACTCAACAAAGGCTAATTTATTTTAGAATTTTCCATTACTGTATAAAAATCTTGAGCCACCCTTCATTTCTTTATGTTTTGATTACATTGTTGCTTGTAACTTTAAAAGCAGTCTTGAGCAAGAGTACTCCAGGCTTTCTAAAGTTTTTTCATAGTTTTTCTCTGGATATTAGCTGCTTTCTCACTCACTTTCAGTCCAGTTGTTTTTGTGTGTTAAGCCACCTAACACAAGGGATGAACCAGTGCTGTGGCTACACAAAACACAGAACAAAGAACCCATTTAAAACAGTGTATTTAGTTGCTTTATTAGCAGCAGCCTGTTGCAAAAACACATCATTTGTTCCACTTTCTTTAGTTGGATATATGAATGCGAAAGATAACACGGTTTGTTTGATAATAACAGCATTTTTTCACAAACAAGGTGATTACCAAAGAACTATTAGCCAAAAACTTGGCATATTTCAGCAGATGATGTGGTAGGCCTAAAAAAAACTAAAAAATCTATAACAGATGAACAGTATCTGAAAGTCATGTCCTTAAGAAATAGAAAAAAATCCATCAAAGGCCTGACACAGGACTTGAGAAATGCATCTGGCCCTTTAGTTGATCCATCTACTGTTTGCTGAATCCTCATCAGAAATGGTCTCAGTGGACAGGTGGCTGTGAAGAAGCCATTCTTACAGAAGGAATCAGGGAGAAAGGGCTGAGGTATGCCAAATTACACAAGAACTGGATTAAAAGCCAGTGGCAACAGGTCTTGCCTGGACCCCCAACATACGGAAGCAGTGTGGGATCATCTTGACAGAGAACAGAACAAAAGGTAACCAACATCCAAAGACGAGATTTAAGAAGTCGTTCAAGAATCTTGAAGACTTACTTCTAAAGGCTACTTAAAGAAATGGCAAGAAAGCTTGCCTAAGAGAGGTCAGGGTGTGTTGAAGAATAAAGGTGGTCAAGGTGGCATAAAGGTGCCGTATGTACAGCATTTCCATTTATGTTTGCACGTTTAAATAAATAATTGCACATATTTTCCATTTTCCTAGGAAAATATAAAGAAACGAGGGTGGCTTGAGACTTTTGCACTGTACTGTACATGTTGTAAAAGGCTTCATTTCAATATTAATTTAAGTTTTTGACTTCCCAGATATTACTTCTGAAAATACAAATATATATCCAACCAAATATCTGTTTCACTTTAAGAGAGACAAATGCATGTTGATTTTTAGTGGCACTTATCATGTCAGAAACGCATTTTTATCATAAATGATAAAACACTTCCCCTGTACGTTGGCCACGAGAACTTGTTGCTTTTTTAAAAAAAAAAACATCTGCAGACGTTAACTTTGGAATCCTAACCTGCAACAGCTGCGTATTACATATTATTATTACTTGATATTATTAATTACAGTCATAAAGGCAAACACTGCATATTAAAGACCTAACTGTAGCTGCAGAAATTAAAGTATGAATCGAGAATGTCCTTCATTTTCACATAAAAATCCTTATATTAATATATTTACATAAATATTCATTTAAAAAAAAAAAACTGGCATAAATCTTAAATGTGTCTTTCTTTCGGTGACATCTGTCCACAGAAAAATCCTAATTAACATTCACGAGAACAAAGCACCTGCAGCACAAATCCATGCCTCATAATTACCTTTTTTTATTCTAAATTAAAAACGCTTCAGGTCCATGCAGCTTTCACATAATCTGATTGTCCTCATTTATTCCGCAAAAAAAACCAAGCGACTATCAGTCTTATTATGACGCCAAATACGTTTGACAAAACATCATGCATATAATTCCCTACGTACAGCTTTTGTTTAATTATGACGTTCTTTGTCTGGAAGGTTTAACATCGCTGCAGTCCAATGAAAAAAGTCGGTTTACTGCCTGCAAGCGGACAGGAGGAGGAACTGTGATCTGCGCTCATTGAGTGATGAAACAGTGACCTCTAGTGGAAAGAGTGGGAAAACATAATAATAATAATAATAATAATATGTGTAAACATAAATATGGGTGTGCAGACTAATGACAGGATGACCTGATGTCCCTTTTTAGATGGGACTGCACAACAGTTTTCCTTGTTCCACTTCTTGAGACTGGGGGTGATTCTAGGATCAAACATTTTGGGGGCTCATCCCCAAAATCAAAACATGACATACTCAACCTTGTGATTAGAAGAAGAAGAATATAATAGTTAATTAATCCCCTAATGGGGAAATTTCACACTCTTTTGTAGATATATTTATGCACACACACTTGACATGCAGTTGAGTTGATATACATGCACACACACAAACAGCAGTGAGAGAGAACAAGGCAGCGCATTGCAGCTGCCAAGGGGCACAGTGGGGGTTTGGTGCTTTGCTCAGGGGCACCTTGGCATTACACCTCCATATGTGGGGCCTCCAGCTGCTGCAGGCAAGTGTCAAACCAGCACCATATCAGCAGCCCTCCTAGATCCCAACCATTCACCATCAGACTGGTCCACCACCACCCTCTATACATTAATAAAAACATAATTCTTAATAAATTGCTTTCAGCAAAGTGAATAAATATTATGGAACGTGGACCTTTTGGCTGCTCCCTTGTATTCTCCACCAAGGAGTTGCCACAGCAGATTAATTTGGCAGAGGTTTTATGCCAGATGCCCTTTGTGACACAACCCTCCATGGTGAGAGGGACTTGTGTCCCCACCTGGAATCAAACCAGGGATCTTTGGCTTAAGTGTACCTTTCAGCTGCTCCCTTGTATTCTCCACCAAGGGGTCACCACAGCGGATTAATCCGCATTGGTAATTTGGCAAAGGTTTTATGCCTGATGCCCTTCCTGACGCAGCCCTCCATGATGAGAAGGGCGTGTAATACTATGGAATGTGCTGCTTGCAAACGTATTCATCACTTTTTATCCTTTCAGTTATGCACACATTAAAATGTGTTTCAGAAGCAATGCAATTTGTTGAATAACCACAGATTTCAAGATAATACATCTGTTTTAGGGTGGACCCTTTGGAGAAAGTTAAAGATTAATTTGTAGCAAAATAGTATGGGGAGAAATGGGACATTGTTTCAGTCTCTAACCACATGGAGGCAGTCCACCAAGCCAACAAGCAATTAAAAGTGGCATCATTCAATACAGACATTAACAAATAAGGATTTCTAAACTCACCACCAGTGTTTCATTCCCCTCTTCCATAACTGAATCATTATAACTTAAGAAAAGAAATTAATGAAATCAAATTTTAGGGTGCACATTGTGGGTGGCTGTGGCTTTGGAGGTAGAGCGGGTCATCTCTCAACATAAAGGTTGGCGGTTTGATCCCTGACTTCTCCAGTCTACGTGTCGAAGTGGCCCAAATTGCTCTGGATGTATCCATCAGAGCATGAATGTGTGTGTGTGCATTTAATTGTGCTTAAGGCTTAAAATGAAGTGCTGTGTGAATGAGGTTTGTAGTTAAAAAGCACTTTGAGTGCTCATATAGAGTAGAAAAGTGCTATATGTTAAAATGACTCAGTGTAAATAACTGTTTGAATTCTGGTTGTCATGACTGAGCCTTAGTCCCAGGCTCAGTTTCATGTGTTATATTGAAATCTCTCATGATTCAGTCTGAATTACTCTTAGACGTTACAAGAGACCATTCAACTAATTAGGTTGCTTTTGAAGGTAACATTGCAATGTGTGAAGAGATGAAAGCCAATGAACACATTTTCAAGCGGTGTTTTCCTTTAGACAGACTTTATTGCCATTTGCACAGATACTGTACATTGGAATTCCTGTGCATTGTTGCTCACAGAGTTAGCTTAAGAAAAGAAAAGGAGTCATAAAAGCAGCACATTTGGAAAACTTGGAATATATAAACAGACTTTAACACAAAAGTTTACCTGTTTAAACATGTACTTTAGCACCTTGACGGACAGTATTTATGTATAAGAGGGAATGACAGGGTCAGGGGGACAATGGTAGTTTATTTACGTTACTAAAAGTCATTCCTGAAGTATCAATATGATTGCTATCATCATGTATTATTGTTCTAATAATTACTAATGTTTGCAAAACAGTCTGAGTATCCCCTGTAGCATAGTGATTTGTGCATTTGCCTTAAAAGCAAGAAGTCCCTGGTTCAATTCCAGGTGGGGACACAAGCTCCTCTCACCATGGAAGGTTGCATCAGGAAGGGCATCTGGCATAAAACCTCTGCCAGATTACCAACATGGGTTAATGTGCTGTGGCGACCCCCTGGGGAGAAGACAAGCATGCAAGAGATCTGACTGGGGGGAGCTGCCCCCCTCAAAGGTCTGATCCTAGAATCGCCCCTGAATTCAAAACACAAAACCCGCAGTTTTACGTCACAATTGTGTAAGCTGCGTAAGGAACCTGCAAAACTAGTTGCAAACTCATCTGAGCGTGTTAAACTCAGAAGTTAAGTATAAGAAGAAGCCAGAGACACATAAGGAGCTCCAGACCCCTCACAGAACGGTGCAGCTGAAACAAGCAGGGCTGTTCATGTTCATGCAGCATGCTTCACTCCAAAAAGGACTTTAAAACGCAGGCACTACCCTGCCCAAATCCACTTTAAAAGCCTAAACGTGTGTGACTAACTCTTGCGTCTCACACGGATTAATCAGCTTCTCAGGCCTGTTTAAAGGTGACGTGCTGGTGACGTCACAAAGCAGGTTTTTAATGAATTTTCCGTGTATGAGTTCACAGACTTGACGGAGCTTGCTGGTGCTGCTGCCGCCGCTGCTGGCTCCACCCTCCGTTAGTGAGCCAGGGCACTACGTGTTAGTACTGCTGCCTTTAACTTACAAGCATCCTGGAGAGAGGAGGGGAAAAAAGGTCTTTCCCTCCCGGCTTTTATCTTAGGGAAAGAAACAGCCACTCTGCCGTCGCAAGTTTGGTCGGCTTTGAACTTTATCAGCCGGTAATTTTCCGTTTCGTGGGGGGGGTTTAGTGCTTTTTCAGTGTGGAAACTAATGATATTTGAACCCGCGGAGAGAGGAGAGAGGAGGTGGGTGTCGGGTACAGGACTGTGAGTTTGTCTTCTTGTTCTTTTCGTGCGTGGGCCGCGGATACGAGCTTGTTTGATTTGGTCAAATGTGGCAAAGTTTTCCAGAGCTTCCTAAGTCTGACTGAAGCTGCAGGGAGCCTGAAGGTTCAGTCGCGGTAGGAAAGGACGTTCTTGAAGAAACTTGGCTGTGAAAAGCAGAAGCAGAAAGACATTACAAGTCGTGTTGTAATAATATTTAAATCATGGCGCTGAAGGCCAGGGTGTTGTACGATTTCCACTCTGAAAACCCAGGAGAGATCTCCATAGTGGAGAATGAGGTGGTGACTCTGTTCAGCCAGGAGGAGCTGGAGGGCTGGCTGGAGGGGGAGAACAGCAGGGGGGAGGCCGGTCTCTTCCCCGCCTCTTATGTTGAGATCATCAGAGACCACATCACCTCCAACAACAATGGCTTGTCCTCGCCTAAAAACAAAGCCCAGACCCCCACGCACGCCTCC
>VUQH01028344.1:0-13092 GCA_015106775.1 Etroplus canarensis | reverse complement strand
AAAAGTTACTGTGAAATCAATTATTCACATGGTAACTAAACTCAATTCATAACTTTTTTATGAAAATAAATATTTATATTTCATAAAAAAGTTATGAATTGAGTTTAGTTACCATGTGAATAATTGATTTCACAGTAACTTTTGATAAAGTTATATATTATAAAAAAGTAATCTTTTCCAAGTATTGCATAAGTTTTGCAAACATATCTTTATACTATAAAGAAATGAAAACATCAGCTAAATAGAGGACCAGAAAGTCCAATATTTTCTCTCTAAAATATAGTTTAGTAAGTTTAGTTCAAAAGTACCACTGCTGGCAATGCAATTCAGTTCTGTTCAGATTTATTTATATAGTGCAAATACACAATAGCAATCCCTCAATGTGCTTTATATTGTAAAATAAAGATTCAGATATTAAAAAGAAAACCCCAACAATCAGATGATGCTCTATGAGCAGGCACTTGGTGACGGTGGGAAGAAAGAACTCCCTTTTAACAGGAGGAGACCTCCAGCAGACAAGGCTCAGTGAGGGGCAGCAATATGCAGTGACTGTTGGAGGGTGAAGGGAAAAAGAAGAGAAAACAGAGAGAAGCAAGGTTTATGGCATGCAGTAGTGGCATGTACACTGCATGGGGAGTGAGAAGAAGTGAGTGGAGAGGAAATGAAAAAATACAGGATCCACAAGTAAGCCTGCGCTCTGAAAGCAGAGTGTGTAATTGGGATTGTAAAATATCATGAAGTCTTTAAGATATGATAGAATCTGATCTTTAAAGACTTTGTATGTGAGAAGAAGGATATTAAAATTTAGATGTAGTGCTGAAATATCCCCCTTTCATCTCCCTGCTAATTCTTTTTCTTTGGCGTTTTGGATCAACTGAAGTATTTTCATGGAGCTTTTAGAACAGCCCGATACTAAGGACTTACAATAGCCTAGCCCAGAAATCCCTTCAATAGCTGTTGAGATATTTCATTGTGGACCAAATTTGTGAATTGATGTGACTTCTCAATACCTACAGTCAGCCTGCCAATGTGGATAAATGTCCTCATCATGCTGATCTCATCCAGCTATTAGAGTTAAAACAAGCAGTTCAGAATGTCAGAAAGTCAGCGTTTCATCTAAAAAAAGGATAACATCACATGAAGAAGAGAAATTTTCTGAAATTTCCTTTGGGATCAATAAAGTATCTGTCTATCTGTCTATCTATCTATCTATCTATCTATCTATCTATCTATCTATCTAAAGATATGCTTTATTAATCCCCTATTAGGGAAATTCTCAACACACTCTTTTTGTATGTACACACACACACACACACACACACACAAACACACACACACACACACACACACACACAGAGGAGGGCCTCTTAGAGTAAAGAAGCGTGACCAGCAGCAGCTGTTGGATTACCAGCTGCCTCTGTTTGTCTACTGAGGCCCCGAAACACTCTGATCTCACTCAGCCTCTCTACAGCCTCCTTCTCTCAGTCCTGAGGGGTGTACTTGGAGGCCAGATTATTGAGTTAGTGAGGTATGTTGAGCCGAAAGCCTTCAACGTTGCATAGGGCCTGCTCCTTAGGAGATTATGTTCAGTGTTAGATTACAACTGACTGCATAAGGCTCCAGTATTTCACAAATTCCTTTCTGGGTGATATTCACTGTTATACAGTAAATATATATTGTCAGCTTATACTACAGACTAAACTGTTCTGATTTTGCAAACCCCTTTTCCAGAAAAGCTGGGATATTTTCCAAAATCCAATTTGATGGCTGCAACACACTCAATAAAATTTGGGACAGAGTTAAAATAAGATTGCAAAGTGGGCAGAATATTCAGGTAATACCCGTGAAAGACTCCACATTGAACAGGAAAACTGGGGGCACAGGAGGTATCTTGAAAGTTGCATCCATCAAAGGCTCTGTCTTGGCAAGAGAGGAAATGTTGTAGCTTGCACCTTCATGCCAATTTTTTTTTAGAGAACTGTCAGTTAAATAGGAGCATTTCTCAATGCAAGATTGTAGAGAATTTAGGTTTTTCAGCATCTACAGTATATTACATACAGTATATAATATTGTGAAAAGATTAAGAAAATTTAGAGACATCTCAGTGCATGAAAGGTGAGGCTGCTGAGTTCTCTGGGCTCAAACTCATTCTCAGATGCACTGAAAAGCTGTGGAACAGTGTGCTGTGGTCAGATGAGTCCACATTTGAGCTCATTTTTTTAAAAAACAAAACAAAAAACTTGGCAGTGAGTTCTCTGTGCCAAAGATTCAAAACAACCATCTAGATTGTTATCGGAAAAAAGGTGCAAAAGCCAGCAACTGTGACGGTATGGGGATGCATCAGTGACCACAGCATGGCTGAATTGCATTTATCCAAAGGCTCTGTGGTGTATATTAGGCTTTTAGCGAGACATATGCTTCCATCAAGGCAACATCCCTTCCTGGAATGTCCATGCTTATTTCAGCAGGACAATGTCAGACTGCATCGTGCACAGACTGCAACAGCCTGGCTTCACTGACACAGAGAGCGTGTGCTTGAGTGGCCTGCTGCCTGTTCAGATCTATCTCCTGTTGAAAATGTGTGGTGCATTATGAAGTGAAATCAGAAAATAGACCTCAAACTGTTGAGCACCTGAATTATATACTGAGCAAGAATGGACAAGATTTCCAATTTCAAAACTACAACAATTAGTATCTTTAGTTCCAAAATGATTAAAAAGTGTTATCAAAAGGAAAGGTGATGGAACACAAAAGCAAACATGCATCTGTCCCAACTTGTGTTGAGTGTGCTGCAGCCATTAAATTCTGAATTTGTGTATATTTACAAAATGCACCAAAGTTGGTCAGTAAAACTATTAAAAACCTTTGTACTTTTATCAGTTAAATAAAGGTTCATGTGAACATATCACATATTTGCTGTTTTTGCTGCATTTTGAAAAGTATCCTTAATTATTCTACTACACTATACTAGCCTACTCCATGCTGTGTCATTTTTTTAATATATAATTTATGATTTTTGTTCTGGTAGTGGTTTGCGCATTCGCCTTTGAAGCGAAAGGTCCATGGTTCGATTCCAGGTGGGGACACAAGCCCCTCTCACCATGGAGGGTTGTGTCAGGAAGGGCATCTGGCATAAAACCTCTGCCAAATCACCAATGCGGATTAATCTGCTGTGGTGACCCCTTGGTGGAGAATACAAGGGAGCAGCCGAAAGGTACAGACAGTTCTGATTTATCTAACTCGTTTGTAGCTGTAAACAACACTCAGCTGAAGTCTAATCACTGATACTAAAACAGTGTAAACAAACCATCATTCTCATTTTGCTTGTACACAGCATTTATTATGAATTCTACTAAAAAAAGTCTTCAGAGATACTAGAAAAGCACTCATAGAGTGCAGACCTCCGCCAAGCATGATCCAAGGCATGATCATCAAAGGCACCGACATCAAAGACATGATCATCATAGTGCCTTTGATGATCACAAATGCATACAGATATCTGATATCTGATATCACTATTATTTCAATAGCTATTGATTTCAGCATTTTTTGTTTGGCATGAACCCATAACCCGATTCTTCCCAAAATTTAATCACCCCTTCCTTTTATGAAGCGAAATCCATTAAAAAAAAAAAAATCAGCCAAATCCGTTCATAAGTTTTTGAGTTATTTTTCACACGGAAAGACCAACGCCGACGAAAACATATACCTCCACCATCTTGGTGAAGGTCAGTAAGTCTGAATTTGTATAAGCTGTGAATTTCTGAATCTGTGCATGATGTAAAAATATCACAGTATTTTTAACGCTGAGTCCGGGGCGTTCAATGGGAGAATACTTTGGTGGAAGCTTAGGGACTGTTCAAGGAGAAAACCCAAAAAAGGTTAAGCCACAGGTGTCAAACATAAGGCCTGGGGGCCAGAACTGGCTCGCTAAAGGGTCCAACCTGGCCCACTGGATGGCTTTGGAAGGGATGGGCTATCATATTACAACAAGTGAATAAGTAATAGATAAACCATTAAACAGCAGAAACTAGGGTGCCTTTGTGATGTTAATATGAAATTAATTAACAGAAAAGTTCTCAGCTTTTTTCACTGGGTAAAAACAGTAAAACTAAAATAAATACGATATCTGTGAATTCACAGAATTACAGAACAAAAAAAAAATCCAGTGCTTTTTTTCTGTAATTTATTAATTAGGTTAAATAAAGCTTTAATTTATTAAAGTTTAAGCCCAAAGAATGTAGAGAAACTGCAGTGTGTTGCTGAAACTGAATTCAAGACATCAGAGGGATTAAATGTGTAGTTAAACATCTTTACACTGAAAGAGGGGGAAGAATTTAGAGGTTTAATACAAAACTGATTTAAAACAAGTTTTGGCTTAAATATTCAGACTCCTGACTGCGAGCGCCCTCTGGTGGCTCAAACAACGAAAAGCAACCGCAGTCGAGACCGGTCAGCTGATCAACGCGGAAGTGAGTTTGTAAACAGTAATTCAGAGGCAACGAGCGACGTTTTGAGGGCTTTTTTCTGCAACATGGTCCGGTGTTTCCTCATCCACACCGTGTGCCCGGTCAGTGCTCTGTCTGCCGGGGAGAGCAGGGTGCTGTACTCCCGGGTTTTCGGTCCGGATGGAGCCCTGTCCGAGCGGCGACGAGAGCTCAGCTCGGAGGAAAGGAGACTCCTGCAGAAGGAGAAGGTGGCCGTGGTGGCCAGGTGAGTGCCAGTGGTCCACACGACACACTTTATCTTTAAGATATCGTTTTGTGTGGAGGTGTTCAGAAGCGCACACTGTGGATACTTATGGAGATGTAATTAAGCCTTTTAGTTTGCCTCTTTTTGCCCGTGAGGGATTACATTCAGCTCTTCATCTGTGTGTGTTTTGCATTAACATTAACATAGTGGAAGTGACTGGCAGCCCCAGGCTCTGTCCCATTACCCACACTGAGGATCTTCATTTAGATTCCACCAGGTAGAGAGAGGCGAGTGCCCCAGGCCTGCAAGATACCAGCGCAGTCATGATGTGTGTGTGTGTGTGCGTGTGTGTGTGTGTGTTACCTCTTTGGTTTTTCTCTGTGAATGAGCCTGAAATGCTTTCTGTAGTTTTCTTAATGCAGGCACTACAGATTGTTTCTCACTCTAAAATGTCCCAATCAGATCTGATATCTGGGGCAGGCTTGCAGACTCCATGTGTGAATGGTGGGTTTCCCCCCTTTCTTCTTTTAAGATAGGCCTTTTGTTGTCTGTTTCCAGTGGTGATGGACAGGTTGACAGATGAGACCAGGCAAGAGTCACTGTGAACTAGGATACCTGCAAGATGGTATTGAGATCTGTGGTGGGAGTAGGAAACAGGTGGAAGAGAGCCTGGCGAGGTGGAGGTGTGTACTGGAGAGAAGAGGAGTGAAACTGAGTTGAAGCTGTGGATGAAGGAACTTTCTGAATGTATTGGACTGGAAAGATAAACGAAAAGACTGTGATAAACTCTGGGAACCATATATAAATATGATGACAAATGAAAGTGCTAGATTTTTCTGAAACTTGCAAATGCTGTAAAATGTAGCCCCCCCCCCCCATTTTCTTTATTTTCTTTCTTTCTTTCTTCCCCCCTTTTTTTTTATCTTTTTTAAAATTTATTTATTTATTTTTTATTTTTATTTTCTATATATAATTTTTTTGTTTTATCTTTTTACTTATTTATTTATTCCTTCCTTCCTTCCTTCCTTCCTTCCTTCATAATTTATTAACTAGTCCAATTTCATTGTGTTTATTCAGATTGAGGGATGATGCAAGGGTATACAGTTTGTGTGTGTAGTGGGTATATGTATGTATGTGTATATGTTAAGTGTTTTTGAAAAAATTTTGAAAAAGACAATATACATATTGGCAAAAAAAAAAAAAGAAAGTGAGTTGAAGCAGGACTGAATGCACGTGGGTGAATGAGGGAGAGACAGGTGGAATGATGAAGATGTAAGGAGTAGAGGTGGTAAAGGTGGATGAGTTTAAATACCTGAGGTGATCCATCCAAAGCAACGGACAGACCACAAGAGAGGTGAAGAAGAAGTGAATGCAGGCAGGGTGGAGTGGATGGAGACATGACATAAGGGTAGCGGCAAGAGTGAAAGGGAAGGTTTACAAGATGGTAGCAAGAGCAGCTGTTATGTATGGTTTAGAGATGGTAGCACTGACAAAAAGACAGGAGGTGGAGCTGGAGATTTTCACAGGGACAGGATAAGAAATGAGTACATCAGAGGGACTATTCAGGTTGAACGATAAGGAGTCTGTGAGAGACTGAGCTGGTTAGGCATGAGGACACAGAATAGAAGAAAAATAGGCTTAAGTTTATCCCCAGAAGTACAAAATCTAATTCACAAAATTCAAATTATTGCTGTAATGCAACATAGGATAACAAAGTAAAACAAGTGCTTCAACAGAACAAGACTCAACAAAATCTAATCGATCCAACCTATAAAAATGGACAAAAGGAGACCTAAATTCTGGTTGATCAGACCAGATTAGACACAGGGGAATAAACAAAAACAAAATATCTAATAAAGAAACAAATACAACACAAAACACAACAGTTAGTTTAATAGTTTCTTGAATTAGCAATAATCAAATCCCCAAATAACTAAATATCCAACTCAAGAAACAAAGTAAATAAATAGCATTTAAAATAAAATAACTTCATACATCCCTATACTGCATCAAAACCTGGTATGCCACCCAGCACACCCTATATTTCAGAGTGCTGCATTCCAAGGCATATCTTTTGCTTTTGTTTTGCAAGCAGGTCTGCCAGCAGCCAGATGGACTCCCAGCACAGATAACATAAGAGAAAGAAATTAATAACAAATAACAAAGCGATGTTGCAGTGTTAAACTTACAAACATACAAATGTTACCCAAATGTGTGCTCTACAAATAGAACTAATGTATTTCAACAAATACCAAATAAATATAAGCATGATATATGAAATCGGGGATTATGTGTCTGTCAATGTCTATCCAAACTAGGATCACTTAAATATATCGTGTAAACTGCTGGTAATTGGGGTTACCGACTTCATAGTTGTGTGGCTGCAGGTGTGGCCATCACAGAGACAAAGTCAGAGCGGCAAGGCATAGATGGATTGGACATGTGCAGAGGAGAAATACTGGATATACTGGACAAAGGATGCTGAAGGTGGAGCTGCCAGGCAAGAGGAAAAGAGGAAGACCACAGAGAAGGTTAATGGATACAGTGAAGAGGGTTGGTGTGACAGAGGAGGATGCAAGGAATAGGGTGAGATGGAGGAAGATAATCTACCATGGTGACCCCTAACAGGAGCAGATAAAAGCTGATGAAGAAGAAGAAGCCTATGTGCTGCATCACGAGGTGGCTGTTCTTGTCCCTGCATTCCTTCTGGATATTAGTCTAGATGTATTTTGTATACAGTCCTATTCAAATGCATAAGGCTCTGTGCTCATCCCAGATTAATTCTGCAGCACAGCAGTTAGCACATAAAGAACTATGTTTAGACACAACAATGCAAGAATAGCCCTGCTGCAGATGGTCTGGCAAAAGACACTCAGATGGTCTCAGTCCAGATATTCATAACGATCTGAACCTACCTGCCAACTATCTTGTGAAGAAGAGCACTTGGTTCTGTTTTGATGTTGCTGCTGTTGTTGTTCACTGCTTTGTATATGAGGTTAATTAAAAAAAATGCTGCAAATAATGCACCCTCGCTTTATTTGTGGTGATTAAAGTCTTTGCACAGTCTTGTGTTTTTGGCTTTGTTGATGTTAATAACTCATAATCACAGTCCTTTCACTATCAATCATCTCTCCTATAATGCACCCCTTCTTCCTGCTGCATTCTGCTAATTTTCTGGTTGCACACAATGTAAAATGCCAAATGAGAATCTTCTCTGCAACTGTATCATTTGTTTCCAGTGACTGTGGAGTTATTATGTGTATGAGTGTTGGTTTTCGTTTCTTTCGCATGGCAACCTGTAACCACTGATTATCACTGTCAAAGGAAATGGCTGTTCTAATGTTATCAGTAAAAAATGATGAAACAATACAAAAGGAACCTCATCTTCTTTATCCTTAGGCTAAATGCTTTCATAAGCATATGAACTAATAAGCTCACTGAATGCTCATTTGAGAGCTGGGTCGACAGCTTGATGTGTCTCTGTTAAGATTAATGCTCCGCATATCCTTTGTGACTCAGACAGGTCCGGAGCGCTGTCTCTCTGTCCCGGGAAGCTTCAGGTCGGCCGCTAGTGGAGATGGTGCAGGGCGAAGAGAATCTGGCCCTGCAGGACGCCGACAGTGGAGTGGTGCGGCTCAGAGCTGGAGACCCCTTCTCTGAGGAGATGAGTGCTCTGTGGCTGGGGGTCCAGAGTCTGGGCTTCACGCTGGTCTGTGAGCCCCACGAGAACTTGCTGCTGGCTGAGGGAACCCTGCGTAATCTGACCCGACACTGTCTGGAGCACCTGCACATGCTAGGGCAAGGGAGTGAGGTGAGCACAGCCCCAGGCACACATTTTCATTCTTAAGTAAATTATTGTACATTCATAACACTTCTTAAGGAGACATATAATGTATTAGAAATCAGAATTAAAAATTTGAAGATTTATATTGTCACTAAGACTAAAATGAGAGCATACTCACACCACTGTACTAGATGCACATTTAATCTATACCTGGTCTGGTGTAATCACGATCTGTTTCCACTAATATACATTATATGGACAAAAAGTATTGGGTCACCTGCACATTATACCTACAGGAGTTTTTATGATATCCCATTCTAAATCCAGAGGCAGTAATGTGGAGTTGGTCCTCCTTTGCATGTATTACAGCCTCCAATCTTTTGGAAAGGCTTTTAAATTTTGGAATGTCTTCTCCTTCTTTCGGCTGCTCCCATTAGGGGTCACCACAGCGGATCCTCTGCCTCCATCTCACCCTATCCCTTGCATGCTCTTCCCTCACACCAACCCTCTGTATGTGCTCCTTCACTACATTCATGAACCATCCTCTTCTCCTCCTCCCTGGCAGCTCGTGTTTGTGGGAATTTTGCATATTCATACAGAGGTCAGGCCCTCAGTTTTTCCCCAAAGGTTTGATGGGGTTGGGTTCAGGGCTCTGCTAAGGCAAGTCAAGTTCTTTCACGCTAAACTCATCCTGCAATGCTTTTACGGCCCTTGCTTTGTACGCTGGAGCACAGTCATACTGAAACAGAAACGGGCCGTTTCCAAACTGTTACCACAAATTTGAAAGGATTGAATTGTACAAAATGTCTTGGTGAGCTGAAACAACAAGATTTCCCTTCACTGGGACTGATAGGCCTAGGCCAACCCCAGAAAAACAACCCTATAGCATTATCCCTCCTACACCAAACTTTACAGTTGACACAGTGCAGTCAGGCAGGTAATGTTCTCCTGGCATTCATTAAACCCAGGGTTGTTAGCTAGAGAAGCACAATTTGTTACTCCATAGAACGCGTTTCCACCGCTCCAGATTTCAGCGGTGGCATGCTTTACAACGCTTCATCCAATACTTGACATTGTAATTGGTGATGTAAGACCAGCCTGTGTTTGCTTGGCCATGTAAACCCGTATCATGAAGCTCCCGGTGGCTGAGTTGCTGTGGTTCCAGTTAAAATCTAGGAAGGAGGACATTTCACAAACTGACAACAAACAGTCGCATCTTATTACAGTGTCATGCTTGAACTGAGCTCTTTAGAATGACTAATTCTTTCACAAATGTTTGTAAAAGCAGACTGCATAGTTAGGTAGTCCTCTGGTGGACCTCTGGTGTTGATGCCTTTTGGCCTGTTTTCAATGCAATTATCTGACAGTTAATAAGGCATGTGCAACTAATTGCACTAACAGACCATTAAAGAAATTTGTGTTTCAGTTTTATGAATCAAATAGTAGTTTTTATTCATATGTTACTTAGCACTTATTTGCAGGTATCAGTGTCAGTGAGATGCACCTACTGATACCTTAGCACTCCACCCTCACGACTAAATACTTGCTGCTGGATTGCTGCTGGATCCAAAAAAACATGGTGTCAGCCAAAACACTTAAATCAAAATTTCACAACTGGATGGATGGTTGACATCAGGACGGTTAATGACATCTTTTATGTACAGTTTACCATTTTCACAAATTGAATAAACATTTCTCAGATCTGGCATAGTATTTGAAACAGTGTGATGGCTGCTACAGTGACATGTAGCACTTTCTTCACAGCTCTAAGAAGAATCAGAATACTTTATTAATCCCAGGGGGGAATTGCTTGTGTGTGTCAAACTTGAGCCTTTTTCTTAGACAATCCTAGCAGGCTGAGTTATTCGTAAAATATATTATTTTATTTGTGGGATTTTTTTTTCTGACTGGAATAATTATGTAAACATTCTTTCAAATCACACGGTAGATAATTATGACTCATACGTCTTCTGGCTGCTGTAAGTACATCTATATTCCAAAGCTGTGCTGCGTGTTAGTTCCTGTGTGCGTTCAAAGGCATCATTAGACCGCAGTCCATTAACTTACACAGTTTGCCTCCCCAGAAAGATGGTTGTTGAACTCTTGTAGCCAAACTCTCAACAGCAGCCTCCCATTACACGCTATGAAAATATCAATAAAACAGAATTCAGCAGTAATGAAACAAGATATGTAACCATCTCTGATATAACATCATAAAAAGTCCTGCATTTATCATTGCTCGTTTCACTTTCTCTCCAGGTCCTGCTGAAGAGCAACCGTATCGACGTTCTGCTCAGCCGCCTGCTTCCCCACGGGCAGCTCCTCTTCCTCAACCACCGCTTTGCCCAGAGTTTGGAGAAGGAAGTAGCGGCTTACATGACCAAATGAAGCCGAGCAGCCACGGTTGCCATTTTCAGGGGGGTTGGGGTGGGGCGGGGTGGGTTGTCCATCTCTGTCACCTTCTGTCTGACTTCCAGCTTGAGCTCAATTACTGCTGGCTGAGACTGCTGGCTTTCAAACAAACAAGCCCACTGTCGTTCACCTTTGGTGGCATTTCCACGCTGGAAGAAGAAGAGCGGACTACCAGCTGCTGCTGCTGTTGTTAGAGATTGCGTGATGTGTAAACACACAGAGTGGTAAATATCTGCCTCATCCACTTGCAGCTCACTCTTGGCTGTTTACTGTGTGGGCGGCTTCACTTCAAATCCTGTTTGTCAAATTGAAGAGTGGAAAGGAAAATGTGGCAGATTAAAGAGTGAAGCTGCAGAGGCCAGTTAAGACCTACTTGTCAGCATCAAAGCCTGCTATTTATCTGATTCACCATACTTGAAATGTCACAGTACGACCTTGAGGAGCCAGACTCGACCCATTTTTGTGCTTTTTGAGAATTCGCAGAGTATAAATGAATCTCAAAGCGTGTCATTGCCTGATTTTGACTTCTGATAGACCTTACATTCTTGAAGAGTAGGAGGAAAGCAGAGTGGGATTTTTAAAATGTTCTTGGAGGACGCAGTATGAATCATCTTGAAGTAATGCACAATAGAACGATCAGAGTCAGAGTTGGTTTAATTGTTTGTTATTCTTGTGACATTAAGGACAATGGAAAGGGCAGGAAGTGAGAAGACATTTTTACAAAACTGTTATGAATAAATACAGAGATGTTACCACGCTGGATACAGAACAAAACAGGAAATGATTACAAGCATCCTGACTTGGCAAATAAAAAATGTATACCTGTATCTTGTGAACATCTGTTGTGCCTCCAACTGCATCTCTCCATATGAAGCCAGACTGTCCTGCTCCTCCTCCTGGCCTCATAAAGGCTTCTTAAACCCCACTTTTTGTGCTGGCAACCAAAACCAGCGCAGTGATTTTTTTTTTTGGGGGGGGCAAATCTGTGTGGATGCCAGCATCAATTGCTTTGATCTTGTCCTTTTTCTGTTTTTTATAATAAAACTAATTTCTTGTATTACCCAAGGCGTATGCTTTGAAACTTGTGTGTACTCTGCAATCAAGGAGGCAGCACATTTTCCAAAGGAAAAAAAAGAGGAGCTGGGGATTAAAACTTAAATGAGATTAAACACACAAGAGGAGAATTTGAGAAGTTGTGCAAAAATTACTTAAAAAGGAGAGAAAAAAACACCACAAACTTGATGCCAGTTAAAAACACTTGTGCACTGATCTGATGCACTCTGGTTATCCAAGTAATAAGTAATTTCATGGTATGACCAGGAGAGGGTGCTGTGACTGCGACTTGTGTGCAGTGAAGGACATCGTAGGGGGAACCAGCTTAATAACTTGGAGCTGCAGTGTGAAGAATGAAGTGAAGTTCAAATTAATCATTTTAGATATACGACTTGCTAAATGAAAAACATCAGTTATACACTGTGTGGTGAAAAATATGCAGACACCCCTGCTTTTGCTTTCTCGTGAAGAAAAAAGACAAGGCAGAGAAGGCATCAACATAATGGCAACAAGTATTATGTCTATAAAAATAAATATTTATGTATTGCACAAAAGCAAAACACATAATCACAGCAAGAGGGTCCGGGTTTGAATCCAGCTTAGGCCCTTCTGTGTGGAGTTTGCATATTCTACTCGTGCTTGCCTGGGTTCTCTCAGGGTGCTCCAGCGTCCAAAGGCAAGAGGTTAGGTTGATTTGCGATTTTAAATTGACTGTAGGTATGAATGTGAGCGTGAATGGTTGTCCGTCTCTCTGTGTTGACTCTGACAGACTGGCGGCCTGTCCAGGCTGTACCCTAACCCTTTCACCTTATAACAGCTGGCATAGGCTCCAGTCTCCACCAGGTGGAATGGTGAAGATGCAAGGAGTACAGGTAGTGAAAGTGGATGAGTTTAAAATAACTGGGATCAACCATCGAAAGCAACAAATAGAGCACAAGAGAAAGGGAATGTTTATAAGACGGTAGTGAGACCTGCTATGATGTATGGTTTGGAGACGGTGGCACTGATAAAAAGACAGGAAGCAGAGCTGGAGGTGGCAGAACTGAAGATGTTGAGAGATTCACTGAGAGTGACCAGGATGTACAGGATTAGAAATGAGTCCATCAGACGGACAGCTCAGGTTGGAAAGATTGGAGACAAAGTCAGAGAAG
>VUQH01028322.1:35977-50968 GCA_015106775.1 Etroplus canarensis | reverse complement strand
CTCCTTCCTTAGTGTCCAGCCTCTCATATAACTCACTATAAGCCTTTTCCTTTTGCCTTTGCCACTTCTCTCTTTGCTATGCGCTTAGCCTCCCAGTTTTCCTGTCTACTTGCTTTATCTCCCTGACTATCCCACTTTTTCTTTGCCAGCCTCTTCCTTTGAATATTTTCCTGTACTTCCTCATTCCACCACCAAGTCTCCTTGTCTTCTTTCCTCTGTCCAGAGGAGACCCCAAATACCTTCTTGGCTGTTTCCCTCACCACCTCAGCTGTACTTTCCCAGTCATCTGGTAACTTGTCAGTACTTTCCCAGTCATCTGGTAACTTGTCAAACTCATTAAATTCCAATGTAGCATGTAATAATAATCCGTATTTTTTTATTACAAGTACTTTGTGGTATCTTGTGTCAGGAAGGGCATCCGGTTTCAAACCTCAGCCAAATTACTAATGCAGATTAATCTGCTGTGGTGACCCCTTGGGGGAATACAAGGGGGCGGCCGAAGCTACATTTTTACGTTGTGGTATCTGTTCTGTAATGGCTGCATGGCGAGGGAAACCTCTGATTTTTTCAAGTGTAATCCAGCTGCTCCTGTTGTGGGAAAAACTACAGGAAATGTCAGTAAATACGTCCACTATCTTATGGATTACTGACTACCTGAAAAACAAGTTACAGGTTACAGCACATGAGACTTGGCAGTGCTTTGTCTGTCTCTACAACTCAGGGTTCTGCAGTAGTTGGATGTATAAGTGATGGGCTGGAGGAGGCATTCGGAGCACTAATAGATGATTTTGTTGAGTGGTCTGGGAGGATTCAGCTTCTAAATGTGAATAAGACCAGAGAGATGGTGATTAACTTCAGAAGGAAGAGGGCAGCTACACAGCCAGGAACAGGCTAAACCAGAAGTCCAATACAGAGATTGTATACAGGAAAGGGATGAGCAGGCTCCAATTTCTAAGGAGGCTGGGATCCTTCAAAGTGTGCAGCAAAACGCTGGAGATTTTCAGTCTGTTCTAGTAGTGTACTTTGCTGTTGCCTACTGGAGCAGCAGCATTAGAGATGGTGACACAGGAAGACTGGCTCTGTGAATGGCTGCAAACTGGATACTTTTGAAGCTGTGGTGGGGAGGAGGTCACCAAACTAGCCGTTATCCAGCATGGAAGTGGAGCTCGTTCTCTAGCAGATTGATTCAGCTCTGCTCCCACAAGGAAAGATACAGGAACTCATTCATGCCAGGAGCAAAAAGTGCATAATACTGTTATTATTCAAATGTTGTACCATAACAATTTACCAGATATGAGATTATGATAGTATTTCTTATCATATCTCATTTTTGTCTTCTGTTGCTAGTAATTTAATTGAAAGTTGTGATATTTTATTTTATCTCACATGATATACCAGACTGGACTGCCACATTGGTTTCAAGTTTGCAACATTTAGGACTTATAAAGATCTAGCTTGTGATAAAAATATCTAGGCAGCATAACTAGAAGAAATCATAAGATCAGTAACTAAATCTGCTCTTGTATATCAATGTTTTGTTTTAAGTGACAGAAATGTATTGTTTCAGCAAACACACAAACAGATCTGGGCAGATTAAGGTACACAGCACATCACAATGAGTAAAAAAGTGTTAAGCCATAAATATGTCAAGATATGCACTTGCACTTCTTGTAGAGAAAATGTTATGAACTGCACCTTTAATTTACCCTTATATAGTGGAACAAGCTGTGATTCCCTTTGATTTTGATGCTGCCCTCGAACACACTCCTGCTCTGCTCTCCTGATGGAGGACAGACTGTCTTCTTCATTTGTCCTGCCTCCCTCTGAAGAGCTGTAGCTCCCAATATCCTCTTTTTCCTCCTCCCCTTCATCATCCTCCTCCTCCCCCTCCTCCTCTTCTTCTTCTAGCCGGGGGATGGGAGGTGGCTGCTGGGAACACAGGGGGATGTGGGGAAATTTAACGGGCTCCTTTGTTCCCGTTGCCAGGCTGCACATTTTGGGAGGGTGGTAATAGATCTGGTGGTCTGAGGAGCTGCTGCTGGTGTCTGAGGTGATAGACTGCGAGCAGAGGCTGCTGTCATGCTCCACAATGGGCAGCAGGTAAAGCTCTGGCTGTGCGGCCTGCCAACACACAACAACAATACATTACTGGAACCAAACTGCTGGAAGAACTTCCATCTGATGAAACCATGTCAGAAAAAAATTAATCAGATCTGTGGAAATCAATCAACTCTGCAAGTATGTTACACAGATTCCACATACATAGGGTGGGGCGAATGTTTTCACTTTCAGGTCTCTCTCCTGTTTGCTTTTGACCTGCAGTAGACAAGAATTTGGTGGTTGTAAAAAAGGCATAGCAGTAAAAATGCTGTACTCTCTCCACACACACACACACACTTTACATCCCTTAGCCTGAAGAGTAAACTGCATTGTTTCTCTTTATTGTCTGTCTGATGAAATACAACCAGGTCTACAAAAGAGCACTAAACAGCCAGCTGCACTCACCAGTGCCAGACTGCGCCCCACACATTTAAGGAAGGAGAATTTGTCGATGCGCCTCTGTGCCCCAAGGAGAGCCCCCAGTTCACTCCTCAGAGTTTTCAGGGTGATATCAGGATAAACCCTAAAGTCAGAAAGAAGGAAAAGGTGATATCAGTTAGTTGAGCTGTAATCCAGTAGATGATCATACAGATATTTAGTCATGCTGTGGTTGTTCTGTGTGTGACAGGAGAAACCCATATAAAAACCATAGGAAAAGCTGAATGCTCACTTGAATGTCTAGAAATAACCAAAAATATCAGCTATTAAAATCCCAAATGCATTTGACATATCAAACGTAAAAAGAAAATATGACACAGGTGCAAAAATCATAATACTGTATTTTTGCTTTAGAATTTTGACACTTTAAAGTTTACTTCCACCAACCGTCAGAAAAAATGTTATAGCAGAACTAACCTGCACCATCTTTGTCCATGCTACATTATGCTGCCTACATATTGCAAGACCAGCTGAACATTTTTAAAGGAGTCCGACATACTTACTTGAGAATTAGATTACCAAATTTCTAAAATCAAAACGGAGCAGAACAACATGCTGAGATCTGAATGTATTTAATACATGTCTTTACAGTAGATATATAACTTTCAGAAGTCTTCAAAAGTACTTAAAACATTTTTGAGTTTGCTGTATTGAAACAAAAGTTTGCAGCATTTTCACCTGATGAAACCAGCAGAAATAAAGCTCTCTGTGGCTTCAGCGGGGACTTTATTGAGCTTCACATTCCACTGGTCAGTCGGGACATACAGCACATGGAGCTCCACAAACTACACACACATACACAAAACATAAAAACAAGGTCAGTTTGTATGACAGGAAAGTGTCAGATTGCTTTTCCATTTTAGTTCAGCCTTAAAAAAAAGTACCTTACAACTGGAAGATCTTCCCTCTGCATATCTCACGGATTCACAAGACAGTTCCATTCAGCCCACTTCAGAAGAAGGAGAGAAGTGCTGAAAGATTTCCGTTCATTCGTAGGAGAGGGTTTTATGTGCACTGAAGGCGTGCACTGCTAAGTAACAATCTGCAGAAATCAAACACACTCAGTGGTCCAGGGAAGTTTCCTTTATGAGAGTGCCAGCAGTGGTTGCTCTGGTGCCGATGATGACTGCTGCTGCTGCTCCTGAGTGCAGAAAAAATAAACCTTTCATTTGTGATCACCAGAGCAGGCAGACGCTGTCCTGCAGGTTCTGTTGGTTCTGCAATTTTTTTAAATATTTGGTCTGTTGGGTGTTTATACATTTTACTACTGGTGGGACTATGCCCAGTTTATAAGTGAGTAACTTTTGGAGTCGATCTGGATCCAGAATTTTTGAAGGATTTGAAGAATTAGGCATTATGTATCATATCTCAACAATTACACACCATAAAGAAATAATTTTTAAAAATGCAGATATTGATATCAGATTGATACTCTCAAGACAATTTTCAAGATTGATCTGGACCTTTCTGGATTCAAGGATATAAATCCAGCATACTTGTGGTACATACACATATGAAGATATGGGGAATTCAGTTCAGTTTATATAATGCCAATTCACAAAAAAGTTGCCTCAAGGAGCTTTATTCTGTACAGTCTTAGAGAGAAAACCTCAACAGTCAGACGATTCCCTACAAGCAAGCACAAATGAAGTTGGGAAGGAAGAACTCTCAGTTTACAGGAAGAGACCTCCAGTATAAACAGGCTCAGAGGGTTAGCCATCTGCATCAATTGGTTGGGGGGGTGGGGAGAGAAGAGAAACATGGGAGCACAAATCAGTCAGCTAAACTACAGGCATGTCTTAGAGACATAAAGACCTGGATGGTCTATAACTTTCTCTTTCTAAATTCGGACAAACTGAGGTTATTGTATTTGACCCTAAATACCTTAGAAATGTGGCATCTAACCAGTTATTTTCTCTGGATTTTAATTACCTTGGCCTTCAGTGACACTGTGAAGAATCTTGGAGTCATTTTTGACCATATATCTTATAATGCACACATTAAATAAACTTGTAAGACTGCCTTCTTTAATCTGCACCAGTATTGTTAAAATTAGAAACACTGTGTCTGAACTGAAAAAAATAATTCATGCATTTCTTAGTTCCCAAGCTTGACTATTGTAATTCATTACTATCTGACTGTTTCTTAAAAAGTCTTCAGTTGATCCAAAATACTGCAGTGAGAGTACTAATAGGGACTAGAATGAGAGATCATATTTCCCCTGTGCTGGCTTCTCTTCATTGGCTCCATGTTAATACATGAATTGAATTTAAAAATCCTTCTCCTCACAGACAAACTCTTGAATAATCAGGCACCAACCTATCTTAAAGACCTCATAGTACCATATTTCCCCAGAGAGCACTTTATTCTCAGAATGCAGAGGTTCTTGTTGTTTCATGTTAGAAAGTGTGTCGAAGGATTTTCAACACTAGATGGCGTACTTTCATTTGATTTGATGCTACTCTGTGGCAGGAGTAGTACATTTTTAAATTCAGGGAACATTTTTAATCTTACATTTAGGTTAGATAATTTAGGTTAGAGATTTAGAGTAACTTCTGTGATGTGCATGAGCAAAGGTGCTTTATGAATCCCACTTTCACTAATCTAATTTTCAAAGTCAAAGCAAACTATTATTTGCTGTCACTTTAGGGTGACCAGATGTCCCTCTTTATTTAGGACTGCACAGCATTTTTAACCCTTGTTCCTCTGTCCCCCATCTTGAGACAGTTTCCCACATTTTGACTGACTCTGTGTGACCTGCGCTTTTCTAAAGTTTGGCTTTAACCTGATGCATGTGACGAAAGCAGGGAAGACTTTTGATTAGAAGTCAGGTGAGCCAGTCTAACACTCAGGGAACATTACAAATGACCACAAAGTCACAACCTCCAGGCGGAATATGAGGAAACTCGTACAAGTAGAAGGATTTTCTGCTTGAATAATAGGGATAAACTGGGTGCAAAGGATTTCCCCTCCAATGTTTAAGAAATCTGTTGCTTTAAAATATGTTGATAGATGCTTCCCCACTTAAACCTAAATGAGAGCTAGACAAAGCAACTCCTTCAAAAATCAATACAGGCAGGCTTCGGGCTTCAGTTATAGTGTTGTTCAGTCTGCTTGGAATTTTGTCTAATTGAATCAAAGAGATAGTGACATCATCTGTTTGACATTATTTGCACTGTAAATATATATATATATAAACAATTAACTTAGGCTTTCATTTGTGCTTGCTATATTTAGTGAAGGAGCTGGGAAGGTTCTATTCAAACAAAAAGTCCCTCACATGCTAAATGCTGTTCAGGATGACTAATATGTCCCACATTGTCTCATACACTCTTTGTCCAACATTTAGGTTGGTTGGATCTGGTCACCCTATTGTTTATAATGAAGGTGACACAGCCTATTAAGTATAAATTAGCCTGTTTATAACAATAGTAATAATAATAATAATAATAATAATAATAATAATAATTATTATTATTATTATTAGATAGATAGATAGATAGATAGATAGAGAGATAGATAGATAGATATGACTACAGTTATTTATAATTATTAGAATTATTTGGTGCTTTAAAGTGGTATTTTCATTACAAAAATACCATGTGTTTAATTTATTAATTTTACACAACTAGAATAAAGAAAAAATGTTTGTTTTTTATTATTTACCAACAAAGCAGAACAATGTAAAGTAGGAGAAAAAATATCTATGATCATGTATTGGCCTACTTTGAAACAGAGCGGCTCTAAAGCTATGCAGGCCTCTGTGGATCCTCTGTGTGTTTGTGCAAATGAGCCAAATTAAAACTCGCCTACTTGAGTATTATTATTATTATTATTATTATGAGTATTATATTATTATTATGAGGCAATCCTCTTCTTTTTTCTTCTGCTACATCCAGCAACGAGCCCTCAGATCTGTTCGTTCTGGAAATATTTTCCACATTATCTTTTTGTTGTTTGGCTTTTTCTCCCTGCAGATCAAGCATACTGTACCAGCAAGCCAGCACTGTTGTCAGTGAAAGCAAAATAAAAAATCTCTACACACTATTAATTTTTAAATTTTTTTCCACAAATTTTATTTTTCTGGATTCAGACTCAGGGCAGTTCTTTAAAATGTCTACATCCATGCTTATCAGTGAACCTGCTGTATCATCAGTTTGTGAGTTTTTGCTGAAGTGATGTCTTCTCCCTATTTATTCATCAAATTTTCTAAACAGTAAAGGTGAGCTAATCAGTCGTCACCAGCATTATACCAACAATTCCACACGAGTGTAAGTATAATAAGTCCAAAAACATTTTCAGTACCAAGACAGCAAGGAACATTTAACTGTACTGAAAATAAGCATTTTAAAAAGACACAGAAAAGAATAGTACACAAAAAGATCGATGAGTCACTAAAAAAATAAGATATTCCCTGCCCTAAACCACACTTAAAAAAAAAAAAAATTAAAAATCAACACAGCAAATAGTTGCCTATGTAAAATGTACCTAAGGCTGCTCCCTTGTATTTTCCTGGAGGATTCACCACAGCAGATTAATCAGCATCAGTAATTTAGCAGAGGTTTTATGCCAAATGCCCTTCCTGATGCAGTCCTCCATAGTAAGAGGGGCTTGTGCCCCTATCTAGAATGGAACCAGAGACCTTCCACTTGCAAGGCAAATGTGTAAACCACTAGACTGCAGGGATACTACCTAGTGATTTATACACTGAATTTCAGTGGCCACACAGTTTTACAGCTGAATTATTATAAAGAATCACAACAATAATAAATAAGGATTAAACATTCACCTTTCAAGCAAAAGGTCCTGTGTTCAATTCCAGGAGAGGACACAAGCCTCAGGAAGGGCATCCGGCGTGAAAAACAAACGTCTTTCAAAATCGACTTCTTCTTAACCTTCGGCTGCTCCCTTGTAGAGGGGTCGCCACAACGGATTAATCTACATCGGTAATTTGGCAGAGGTTTTGTGCCACATGCCCTTCTTGACACAGCTCTCCATGGTGAGGGGGTCTTGTGTCCCCCACCTGGATTCAAACCAGGGTCCTTTTGCTTATGAGGCAAACGTGTAAACCACTACACTGCGGGGACACTGATAAAGATCAGTCCGCTGTTGTTTAATTTCTTGTTCACATTCGTCTAATTTTAATGTTAAAGCCACAAGGAGCCACTGGGGTTCGGCTTCCAGAACCACTGGTTCGAGACCCCTGCCCTCTTGGCAAGAAGTAGACAAGCGCAAAAAATACGAACATCACGTGAAGGCAGCAGTGCCGGACACGCCTTTAAACAAAACCGGAAGCTGGAGTTAGCAAGCAAGCTACTAACAACGAATACGTTATAAAAGTTTCAAATTCGTCGCGTTAAGACTAAAGTTTCTCCATATCTGAATAATGTCGGGAACATCCAGCATCGCAGCGATGAGGAAAATTGTCCAGCAGTTACGCCTTGAAGCTGGCCTAAACAGAGTGAAGGTAAGGGGTAGAACAGCTACGTTACTGTTACAGGGCGTGTTCTTTTAAAGGAGTCTTTGTTTGGACAGCCATTAAGTGCATTGATGAACTTAAGGCGCTTTCAATAACCTTACAGACACTAAATTTTCCAGGACTCTTATTTTGCTACAGGTGTCCCAGGCCGCAACGGACCTGCAGCAGTTCTGCCTTCAGAACGCCCAGCAGGACCCTCTGCTCACCGGCATGTCATCCAGCAACAACCCGTTCAGACCGCAGAAAGTCTGCTCCTTCCTATAGCACCGACAGGCCGACCCCTCCGCCTTTGTGAGTACAATTGGGTCACTCTGGTCGATGAGATAACCTCATTTTCATGTTCACCGAAGCCAATAAATAGCTCCCTATGTCTAGTTTTGTCAGACCAAGAGAAAGAAACCGAAACCACTAGAATATATACTTTACTTGTGAGGCACTCCAACAATCATCAAAATGTTTTGGCTGCTGTTTACCTGTTGCACCCAGGATGTACGGAATCTAACTCCCATACAAACTTGTCCCTCTTCATGTGGTACTGCACGTTTTTTTTTTTTTTTTAATCCCTTGTCCCCCTGACTCATATTCAGACAGTTTCCCACATTTTGACTGGCTCTGCATGACATGCACTTTTCTAAAGTCTGGCATTTACCTGACGCATGTGAAGAAAGCAGGAAAAGCCTTTTATTGCAGTCAAGTTAAGGTTAACCTGTCAAATACTATGCCCATCAAGTCTCCAAAAAGACTCAAGTTTTGCAGATTTTGGTGAATATAAATTGAAACTACCGCAAAGAAAATGAAGCAGCAGTACACACTAAGAAATGGAGCTTGTGTCTCTCTTTCTAGTTTAAAAAAAATCTATTTCACAGAAGCAAAAATTACTAAAATCATCAGATATGGCTCAGAAAAGATCTGTCAGCAGCTGAAATAACATTGACAGGAAAGAAAATACATGACTATATAAAGATCGACACATCTTCTGTGTATTTACTTTGCAATAGATTTGAAAGCGTTGCATTCAAATATATTTGGCTTTTACATGCTGAATCTAACCTGAACAGGTACTGTATTTTATTTTTAAGTTGGATATAAAAATTTCAAACTATTTTCCTGCATTGCTAACATGTCCCAAACAAACACTGTTTTTGCCCTACATTGAGTTTACTGGGAACTGGTCACCCTGTCACCTATTTTCTGCCAAATTGTGGAGGATACTCAACATCTATATGCCAGATGTATTACCTTGCAAACTTTGGGGTTTTGACATAAAATTAAAATAACTGAGAGTTCCAACAATGCTTGAGTGCACAACTTTTAAAGTTCAGGTAGCACCTGGGAAGGATACACAATTTTAATAAACTCTTCATTTATAGATGTGGTTCTCTGATGTTTTTTGGTTATGTCCCACTTTAATAACTGAAAAGAGTCCACACCCTGCACCCCACCATTTTATCAGTCACTGACCAAAAAAAAAAATCCTTGTTGAGTTTTACTTAAATAAAAGTTCATTTCACTGGCCCTATAGCATCGGTACACACAAAAAATATCTATGCCCCGTAGTTTCACTACATATTTTCACCTCATTGCATGCACCTCACTGATTTATAGTATGTCAGAATGGCTTAACCTGCTGTTGTAATTATGCTTTAATACCAGTTATTGGCTCATGGTAAAAAATAATATGCATTTCAGCATTCTCGTTTACATATTTTACAAATCACATCTTTTACACCTTCTAACAGTGCATTCACATAAGGTGACCTGTAGGGTGATGTTGCATCTGTTGAGTGAAATGTCATGCACTTTTTGTATTACTAATACATGTAATATTTCAGCAGGTGTTCAACATTGTGGTGCTTTGTGGAACTGGGCAGCAAGATCTTGCATCGTGGACTGGAATCGTCTCAGGAGTGTTAGGGAATTTGGGCCAAACTGACTTTTTTTTTTTTTTAATAATTTTTTTGCCGTTGCCAAATCTAATACAGAAATATTTCCAAGTGGTTTTAGCACAAAAGTGTCTTAACCTGTTTGCATAGAACTAACCCATATTAACACGTGTGCCTTTTGAAATATATATTTTTCATGCCTGATTAAGAATAAATGGTTTCCACATCTTAAACTTGGAGTAAATTGTGTATTAGAATAAGAATACACATTTCGCTTGTTTCATCTGAGATTATTTTGAAAATCCTGCTGCACACAAAAGCAGCTGCACTGTGCATGGTATATAAATCATTTGACGACCTCCAACCAAACAATGCAATTCATTCATAGCTCCTTTTATCAGATGCACAGACCAGGATGGACCAGGTACATGTTTGCATATGTAATAGACTTGTGGCCAGAACAGGTTATGTTGATAGAACTTTTGACAGACAGGCAGCAGAGAATCAGTATCCCACGTATCTTCTCTGGCATGTTCCAGTAAACATGTCCAACAGTTTAACTTGGCCTTTATGTCAATGAGTCATGTTAGGACAAAGGTAAAGCACTGTGGAAAATACTAGTTTTAAGGGAAATTTTAGCTGTTGCCAAGCCATAGTAAAGTCCATTTGTGCAAGTCCACAAACAGCTGAAGTATCTTGGATAACAGACAGGAATATCCTAATCTGACCCCAAGTAAGGTTTTTTATATCCTCAAAGCTGGAACTTTCGTCTGCAGGCCTCCATTTCATGGCGCTAAAAAAAAAAGAAAAAGTATATTTTAGCTTAATAGGAAAAGTCTGTGAAACATCACAAAGTGCAATAAAACTCCTATTTTTGTTCCATATTTAAAAGGATGAGTGCACTGAAATAATTCAGCCAAATAGGAACTGGCAGCAAAAAAGGTTGCTTAAAGGCAGGTTTAAGTGATATGAATACAGTCTCACTGTAGTGCGCAAACTCTCATTTTTAGGGGGGAACAAAAAACAGTGCTCTGACAAAATATCAATCAGTTCAACAGTCAAAGACACTCCAGCATTTTAAATGTAGTGGGAGACTCACCTTCATCACCCACTCATACTCTCCAAACTTTGAGTCAAAGGTGCCTTTCTGTAGAGAGCGGAGCTTGAGGGTAAAGCGTGGTCCCAGCTCCTGAATGCCAACTTTCTTCTCATTCTTGAAGATGTACCTTTTAAGAGATTATTTATTTAGTTTTAATTTTTGGATGAACAGTTTTGTTTAAGCAGGGTTGTGTTACTACACGCTTAGTCAGAATTCACAGTAAAGAAAATATCCGTCCATTTTCTGCCACCAATCCAGAGGCACTGTCCCTGGAATTTTAACTCAATGTTGCAGAGCCGTTTCAATCAGAACAGCCCCACAACATCCAGTGCAAAAGGAACTGAGGGCCAGGACAGTATCCTGAGTTGAGGTCAGCAGCACTCCTAAAATTTTTATAAACTATATTTAATATTTACCTGTGAAATCTGAAAAAGATGAAGTCTCTCTGGTTGTGGAAGGTGGCGACCTGTCTACCAACAAAGTGAGGTTCTTGTGGAAAAAGAGCAGCAAACAGTCGACCGATGCTGTGTCCCAAACGAGTGGTGAAATTGTTGAGTATTATCTCTGGGTAGTGTTCGGTTGGCTCTTTACCTCGTCTCTGCAGAGAAATAGTGCCAGATGTTGGTGTCACACAATTAAGTTTGGAGTAAGGAGTAAAGAACGTGTTTTCCACTATTTGAAATACCTTACAGACTTATTATTATTATATTATCTATAGGAAAGTAATAGGATTACTGTGTTGTGCATTTAATCCTTACTGAAATCAAGTTTCATTCCACAAAGAACTTTATCAACTTGCCTTTATCTCCTTGCGCAGTCGAACACTGCTGACTTTGAAGTGTGCAGTTGGCCCACTGGGTAAGTGACAAAGAACCATCCCATCTTAAAGGAAAGGTTAAGGACCTTAACATTAGAAAATAGCTCACTGCATCATTTTTTTTCTCTATTTTGATTGTGCAGTGGCATTCTGCAAGGATGAGACTTAAAACTTTGAAATGAAAGTAAATGGATTTAGTTATACAGAAATCTCTCTCTTATCAGAAATACTAGATAAAGCACTGTTTAACATCTCTTCTTGCAAAGCTGCCTTTGAGGATACTGGGCACTTGGCGATCCTGGTTGATGACCATGAGGTACGTGAAGTTCCTGTCGATACACTGAGGTATGATCCTTTTTAGGGCCAAACCTCTTCTGTAGTACACGTGGGCATTTGGGATTACTGTGGCAAGCTGCTCGCAAAATCTCACCGTCCTCTGCAGGACACAAATCACAGGATGTGACACAAATGAGTGTGTGTTCAACATGTGAAATGCAAAGTGTGGGGTGGCAAGGTGATGCAGTTGTTAGCTCTCTCTCACCTCACAGCCAGAAGGTTCTTAAATCATTTTCAACTACTGTGACAGTCCCAGTCATAAACATCACTTTGTTAAAGAAATCAAACTATAACAAAACTAGTTATTTGTAAATCCAAAAACGTTCAAAATATTACACAAAAGCTGATATAAATCTCATACTACATAGTCCCCCAAAGCCTGTAGCCTCATTTCTGCTTGATTTCATAATGGGGTCAACAGCAGCTACTCACCCCTCTGGGTCTGTCTGATGTTGTGATGAGCACTTTAGGATTCGTCAGCCCATTGAAGTAGGCAGAGAATTCATCAGTTCCCTCATCAAAAGCAACCTGTATATAACACACACACACACACACACACACACACACACACGCGCACACACGCGCACATTAATCCAAATTCAGAAGTACATGGTGGGCTTATCTGAGCAAGTTCAGGTCAGTTCATACCTCTTCATCTTCTGGGTCAACTGTTGTCTCATCATACACCCTCTGGTTTTCTATTGTCTTGGGGACCTCCTTTGGTGGTGCCTTCATTATGGATTGCATAAATGAAAGCAAAAATAAGTATTATTGCTATTGCCTTATTTAATGATAGAAATAAAATATTCATGATAACATTTAGTCTTGACTAAATTTGTTTGGGACAAAAGAAAAAGATAAGACTCACCTTGTCACCTAAAGCTTCCCGTTCTTTTCTCCTCTTTTTCTTAAGCTGCATCTTTTGCTGTAATACAAAGACAGGATTTAATATGTGAAACTTGTGAAAATAGTATCAGTGGAAGGGTGGCTGCCAAGAAGCCATTCTTAAGGAGGGGAGGCTGGAAGAAAAGGTTGAGGTATGCCAAATTACACAAGACCTGCACTGAACATCAGTTGCATCAGGTCTTATGGAGTGATGGATCCAAATTTGAAATTTTTAGTTTGAATCATTGTCAGTATGTACAGAAGAGGTCAAGAGAGGTACAACAGTGCATGTGTACAGCCATCTGCAAAGCAAGGTGGAGGCTCTGTTGTGGTTTGAGGCTTCATTTCAGCGAGTGGTGTTGGGATCTTGTAAAAAATTGATGGAATTAGAAATGCAGAAAAATACTGTCACATTTTGATCCACCATGCGATACTATCTGGAAAGTATCTGATTGACAACAGCTTCATTTTTCAGCATGACAATGATCCCAAACATACTGCCAATGTAGTAAAAGCCTGGACAGAAAAACACACAATGCCCAGACCTTAACACTATCGTAGCAGTTTGGGATCATCTCAACAGAGAATGGAACAAAAGGGAGACAACATTCAAAGAAGATATGTGGAATGTCTTTCAAGAAGCCTGGAGAACTATTCCTGAAGCCTATTTTAAGAAATGACAAAAAAGCTTGCCTATGAAAGTTGAGACTGTGTGGAGGAATAAAGGTATTCATACCAAATACAGACATTCAAGCTCATTAGAATCATACAAACTTCATTTACATTTACACATGTTTCAATAAACTTTTGCACCTATTTCCCACTTTTGCAGCAAAATCTAAAGAAACGAGAGCTGGTTTCAGACTTTTGCACAGTGCTATAAGAAGCAACAACACTTCAGCAAAGCATAACATGCCTTAAAAATGAATGAAGCAAACCTGAAACGTTTACACACATTTTCTGCACCACTGTACTGCGTTCATTTTAGCCAAGTGTAATTAACAAACTGGCAGAGCCAGTGCTGACAAACTTTTAAACTACAGCAGCGGCAATGTGCAAAATTTGCAATGACAGTAGGTGAAACATGATCATGGTTATTTGTTGTATTTTTAAAAATTTTTGTTCTATTTTATCTAAATTTTTTTTTTTTTTGCATTTTTAGACACGTGTCAGCTGCTAAATATATAGTATCTATTTATCTGTTACCTCTCTGAGGGGACTCCACCTGACTCTACTCCCTCCTGTTGCAGGTGGAATTCTGTTTAAACAAAGTGAATGACAATAAAAGCCACTCTTTGTAAGTAAAAAGTAGTTTTCCTTCCGGCAGTGATAAAAGAAGGAAAAGACAGTGGTGAGTGAACCAAAAAATAAGCAAATATAATGCTAAATAACTAAATGCTGCTATTCTAGCTTTAATTGTTTAGGCTTTAATTGCACTTGAATAATGTAACTTCCTCTAGAGTCAGAGAATTTATTTTGTTGACCTTCGCCAAGATGGTGGAGGTATACGTTTTCATCTGTGTTGGTCTGTCTGTTTGCAAAATAACTCAAAAACTTACGAACTGATTTGGCTGAATTTTGTTTTTTTGGAGTTCGTTTCATAACAGGAAGAGGTGATTAAATTTTAGGAAGAATCGAGTGATGGGATCATGACTTTAGAATTTAAATACGTCTGATGTCCCCACATATGACTACGAGAAAGTGTGTGTCTAAGTGCATGTGTTGTTGAGAGATCAAAGGCTCGAGCTGCTTGGTGGAGGTCTACGCTCTTAGTGCTTTTCCAGTTTACTTTGGAGTTTAATATTGATTACACAGAAGCGCAGCCTACTGTGTCCAGATCTGCTGGCCACGACACGAGCGAGTCAAGTACAAGCTAGTAGTTAAAGTATTAACACTGTAAACTGTAAGATTATTTATAAGTTAATAGTGATGCATGCTGCCCCCCCCCCCCCGT
>VUQH01028322.1:22437-35957 GCA_015106775.1 Etroplus canarensis | reverse complement strand
CCTGCTCCCCCCCCCCCCCCGTGGATTTTTGCCCAGGGCCCCAACAGACTCTAGAATCGCCACTGTAAACTGGCAACTAGATATGGCCTAGTGGCTCCTGACAGCTCTACCTATTAAACTCCCATTTTATTTACCTTTCGTTTCTCCTGCTTGAGTTTCATGAACATGAGGTGTCGTCGCTGTTTGTTCTTGATTTCTGACACAGAGAAGGAAGGAGGGAAGGCAACCGCCGGCTCGCTCTTCTCCATCTTCTTCTCCTCCACACCGCTGCCTTCTCCGTCTCCCTCCTGACTCACCCTGACCTTCTTCGGCTTCTTATTCTTCTTCCCTTTGCTAACCTGACTCGTTGAAACCTCTGTTATATCCATCTTGAACCAGCTGTTTATTTTGGATTGTTTCTCACGTGTTAGATACAAGCAGCGCCTCCTCGTATTCGCTTCCGGCGACAGGAAGCTACAGATTAGGGATCGCTGAGAGAAAAGTGGGACCTCTTGTGGTGAGGAGGGGAAAGAGCTGAAACAAACAGGCACCCGGTGGAGTCTACTGGTGCAACAGGTCATCAGGAAAATACTGGAGATCAGAGACTAATCACAATCCACATCACTCAGCTTTCTTGCAAAATCACAACTTTGAACGAATGGGGGTGGCAGTGGCTCAGTCTGTTGGTGACTGGTTGGGAACCAGACGGTTGTGGAGTGGCCCTGGCTCTGAACTCGCCTGTGGCAGTTGGAGGCCTGTGGAGGACGAAGATTGGAGATCGGAGGCCAATTCAAGACCTACCACGGACCTACACGAGGTGCACTGGAGGCTCAGAGGGAAGTCGACTTAACCCCCCCACGAGCACTGCCAAGGTGCCTTTGAGCAAGGCACCGAACCCCCACAGTGCTCCTTGGTGCCTGAAATGGCTGCCTTGTTTCTCTTCACCTTCCTCTCACCAGTTGCATGCCTTGTTCTGTTTGTGTGAACGCATGAACATAACTGCATGTCAACACGTGTGTCATCACGAGTGTGGAGAAAAATTGTTGTGTAATTTCCCTATTAGGGGATAACTAAAGTATCTCTAAAGATTCTCTAGAATGGTACCTTACCATTCATTTATCAGTCCAAACCATCTCAGTCTTGCAGCTCTGACTTTATCTCCAAACTGCTCAATCTGACCTCTCCCTGTCCATCCTGGTCACTCCCCAGTGATAATCTTAGCATCTTCAATTCTGCCACCTCCAGCTCCAACTCCTGTCATTTTGTTGGTGCCACCATGTCTCCAACCCATACATCATAGCAGGTCATACTACCATCTTGTAAACCTTCCTGTTCACTCATGCTGCTACCATGACACTTGTCTCCACCCACTCCACCCTGCCTGCGCTCTCTTCTTCACCTATTGTGTGTACTGCTCATTGCTTTGGATAGTTAACCCCAGGTATTTAAACTCATTCACTTTTACTCCATCTACTCTTTGAATATTCACCATTTCCACCTGCTTCCCTTTAGTTCACACACATGTATTCTGTCTTGATGAACTAGATGAACAGAACTGGGGAAATCTGCCTTCTCGTCCTGTGCCTCACATGCCTGGAATGAGCTCCAGAACATCCTCAGCTTGGCCTCCTTGCTTTTTAGATGTTTTTAGAAGTAAGGTCTACACCGAGTAGTATCACTGCCTATAAGTAAGTTATTTTGTTTTTATTTTATGTCCTTAGCTTATTTTAGCCTTTGTTGTCTCTGAGTCTTAGTGTGTTCCCTGTGTTTTTGGTCAATACCTTTGTCTAATGTTGTTGATCCCTAAATTAAAACATTTTCTGCCATCTTGACCAGGAGTCACTGGCAGAAGATACATTGTGTCTCAAAAGGACCTTTCCGGTTAAATAAAGGATAAATAAAATAAATGTTTATGACAGTAAAATTAGAGAAAGACTGACTAAATATTGCCTGTTTGGAAGTGTTGCCAGGAGAAAGCCTCTTCTCTCTAAAAAGAGCAGCACAGCATAGGTTTGCAAAGTTGCATCAGAACAAAGCACAAGGTTTCTGGACCAATGTCCATTGGACAGATGAGACCAAAGTGGAGATATTCGGCCGTAATGCACAGCGCCACAGCATATGAGCACAATCACCTCATACTGACTCCTAAGCACCCTAATCGAGTGGTGATGATTTGGGCTTGTTCTTCAGCCACAGGACCAGGGCACCTTGCAGTCATCTAGTCAACCATGAACACTTCTGTATTGTAGAGACAAATGTGAAGTCATCTGTCTGACAGGTAAAGCTTGGTCCAAACTGAGTCATGCAAGAGCACAAGTACATCAGAATATCTATAACAATGGCCCAGTCAAAGTCCAGACCTCAATCTGACTGAAATGTTGTGGCCAGACCTTAACAGATCAGTGCACATAAATAAATGCCAGCAAACCTCATTGAACTGAAGCAACGTTGCAAAGAAGAGTGGGTTAAAATTCCTCCACAAAAATGTGAGAGACTGATAAAGTCATACTTACAAGTTATTGCTGGTAAATGTTGTTCTACAACCTACTGAATCATGGGGTGTACTTAATTTTTCACAGAACTACACAGAGTGAAATGAAAACTTGCTTTTACATGACTGTATATGAACTTATATTCATAAGACACTATCTCACAATATTGGTTTTGGACCTTTGATTTTTTTTATATGACGCAAACTGGAGGTAATTAAAGTTACTTTATTTTTTCAGCATTGACTTATTCATTTGCCATTCAAAGGGGAAAAGAGGCAGAAATGAAAGGCAACCTTTATAATTATGTTTAACATTTCTTTGATAGAATGAACATCACATACAGAAAATTATTTTGATAAGGTTTGACAATCACCAAACTTGATGCATGGAAACAGAAACTCCATCAGCAGGGCTGTAGGCTGTGTGTGTATGTGTGTGTGTGTGTGTGTGTGTGTGTGTGTGTGTGTGTGTGTTAAATTTGGATCTAGAGATGTTCCTGAATACTCTGTGATCATGTGGAGGTTTAAGTTGCTGACACTGTTCATGTTGTGTGTCTGGAAATGCACAAAATTCACAAATGCAAAGTATTCAGTGCAGATGGCTTCTCTACCTCTTTGTATCTGTTCATATCAATGGCACAGGTCTAACCATCATCTCTAGGCCTAAAGGGGGAGAAGGGGGCAGTTATGATCTTGACAAATATCTTAATACCAGTGACAAAGCCAGAAAAAGGCATTACCACCCTTTTTTAGTTTTAACAGCATCACAGCCACAGAAGAGACTGTTAGAACATTAATGCTTTTTATTTTGTTTTTTAACACTACATACTACAAACAAGTAAGGACAGTATCCAATTCATAAGCAATAAAAGATCAAAACCGATACAATTTAAACCCTTTTGTATGTGTGAGCGAGTATATTCACATATTCTATTAGTGTTCATGCATTTTGAATCATATGCTTTAAAAACTGAGGTTACAATTATAATAATACATTACAATGGTGTAGGACTTTTAAGATATTTAAGAATGATGGGGTGACATGGCCTTGTGAACAGGAACATGTGGTATGGGCAAGGACTGTTTTTTAAAAAGCCACTTCCTGGGCTGTTTAACATCAAAAAGGTCAACACAAATAGTTGTAAACTTTTTCCTAATACTACCTGTTACTTCCTTCAAAGAGTTGAAGACTTTTTGCAATGTAACAAAAAAGTAAAAATGAAAACTTAAAAAAGCAGATGATATCTATGTAAGCACACATCTGAAATCCTCAGAATCAGAAATCCTGACTTTATAATTGAAGATTTTTGTACCAAATATGACAATGACCAGTTTGGCTTTCTTTTTTCTTTATCTTTACTCCACAGATGAATGTAAAACTAGTAATCTGTTTTGCATTTGACACATCAGTCTTTTGCATGGTAACTGGTAAATGAACTAGTGCTTATATAGCTCTTTTCTACTCTGAGCACTGAAAGTCCTTTTTACTACAAGCCTCATTCACCCATTCACACACACATTCAAACAGCGCTCTGTTCTATGCCTTTAAAGCACATTTAACTATATTGCAAACATTCACACTCCAGTGAATGCATCAGGATTTAGGGGTTCAGTATCTTTCCCAAGGATGCTTCGGCATGTAGGCTGAGAAGCTACTGATCAAACCGCCAACCTTCCTGTCAGAAGATGACCCCCTCTACCTCCTGAGCCACAGCCACCTCATGAAGCCTCTTGCATGAAACGCTCTACATCACCACCAACAATAAGTTAGAATAATTGGGGAAATTAATTTACTGCTGCAACATTTTGGTGTCACAGAAGAAGGGAAGAAAAATGCAAACTTGTTGCAAGCAAACATCCAATGTGGGACACCAAAGAGATCAGAGAACATAGTGAGAAGCATAAGAAAAAAAGAGAACAAGAACTGAATCTTCACATAGGACATGAGCAGAAGTTTGTTAGTGTCAAAGCAGACCTGTAAAAAAAAAACAAAAAAAATAGAGTAGGTCTGCTTATCAGAGCCGTTAGTTACACCCACAGGAGGCAGCAGGGTGTACAAACGGCCATTTCAGGACTGTCCTTTACTGGGCAGTGTGCAACTGCTATGAGAGCTTGGTTTTCATAGCTGGTAATAAATCAGACTAATTCCCAGGAGGGTTTGGTCAGTCATTCATTTTAACTAAATTCCATTGAAGTAACAGTAGGCCAGACTGAGACAGAGACTGACAGAGGCTAATGCTTCAGACATGCTTGTTTTCAAACTAAATTAGGTGCTGAGGTCAAAACAGTTTTAATAGCAGATGCCTGACACAGAAAGTGTGTGGAAGTGATCTTAAGTTTTTTGATAGTGCAGCCACACTTGGTTTATGCCTTTACAGCTCCTGTTTTCGAGCATCAGTGTGTGGATGGTTACAAGGTTCATGCTTTGCTATCAAGTTGTAGAAAGATGTTCCCACCACTTTGTCTTCAGTGCATATTGCTCCTCCACCTCTTTCCATCTGACGTGCCTCCCTATTCATATCAGCAATACAGGTCCATCCACCATCTGAAGTCACACTCCACTTAGAGTGATCTACAGTATCATCAAAGGGATTCTTCCTCGGAAGCTTTACTTCTTTCACATTGTACACACAATAATGGGTACTGGCACTGCAGTTAGAAGGCAGAGGGCGACGCAACTTTCCCCAGCTCTTGACATACAAATCTGCCATGAATTCTTTTGAAATAAGACCAGAGTACAGATCTATAACAGAATGGAAAACAAAGCAGGAAAATAACACGATTATGAAAGTTAAGTGTACCCATCATCAATATACAGTAGGGTGTGGAGAATTGCAGTGTATTTTGTTTTCAATCAACAGACAGCCTGTCTCTGTATTGTAACATGTTTCTCATTTTACTCTCTGAAAAACCTTGTCAGGTTTGAGAACACTACAACATGAAATTTTATCACTTAAATCCAAAAATATGTGTTCTGACTTTACTCACCATCACGAAAGCGTGTATATTTTGCAAAACTAAGGAAATTACGGCCACTTAAAGATGTCATTGTCACCATTCTAAACCAGGGCTCCTTTTTTGGGTAGCAGCTTCGCTGTGCAACACATCGAAGGTCATTGTGAAAGGTTTTTGGGATGTCAGAGTCATATGAATAAGCATGGATGTACTTGAGCTGCAATCCTAAGAATTCAGATAGATAAATTGCATTTTCACTTGTTTGGAAAATAGATTTAAGCTGAAACATGATAGCAAAATAAACTTTTGACATACCAATTTCTTTGAATGTAGCATAGGGATAGGTCATACACATAAATGTTTGAGCATTTGCATTTCCACTAGATGGCCAGAAGTCTTTCTTGCCATGAAGTGGAAATTTTGGTGTGGTATGTGAAAGCCAAACTCCAGTCTCTTTGTCCAACATCACAACTCCTTTAGGAAGTAAGAAATAGAAACAAAGCTCCATTATAATTGAATCTTTCTGACACTGAATCCTATCAAATGGAACACTGCTGAACCCACCTTTACTGTGGCCAAATGATGAAGGAGCAGCATATGGATCTGGAGGTTGATCATTGTAGAGCAAGTACCCAAAGTCTTTCGTCTGGAAAAAAAATCTTTAATGGTCTCCTGATTAAACACTATGCCTTGCTAATTAGACACAGATTCTTTAATACTTCACCTTTCTGACATAGTAGTCAAGTAGAGGTTTCAGCGTGTTTGAAAGAGTGCCAGAATCACTGTTGATGGCCTTTGTGCTGTGAACCCATCCTTTGGTACTCTCATCCATATACAAGTATGACAATCCATGTTTATTCACGTTCGGCAATTTGTATAAAATATACCTAAAGGGTGGAGATGAATATCTTCTCTTATGCATTTGGCTTTAACTGAGAGCAGATGGATTTTCAAAACTCAAAATTTCTACAAACCAGTCGACCTCGTCTCCTTTGTCATTCCTACATTTTACTGCTGAATCACACCCTTGAAAAAAGATCCCAACACTTAAGAGGAATCTTATCACAGTTGTCTGAAACAGTCAAACATAACCATAACCAATATAAAAAAAAAAAACACAAAAAGGTGGTTAGGTGGTTTAAGTACAATGCAGTATATACACTCACCAGCCATTTCATTAGAAGCACCATGCTAGAACTGGGTTGGACCCCCTTTTGGTTTCAGACCTGCCTTAATTCGTAATGGCAGAGATTCAACACGGTGCTGGAACCAGAGGTTTTGATCCATATTGAAATAATAGCATCACACAGTAGCTGCAGATTTGTCAGCTGCACATCTGGCGACTGTGGTGGCCATACTCAACCAAGTAAACCAGTAAACCAGTATAAGATGATTTCAGCTTTGTGACATGGTACATTATCCTGCTGGAATAGACCGTCAGAAGATGGGTACATTGTGGTCACAAAGGAATGGACATGGCAGCAACAAAAACTGGGTAGGCTGTGGTGTTTAAACGATGCTCAATTGCTGCTAAGGGGCCCAAAGCATGGCTAGAAAATATCCAATACTGCACTGCAGCACCACCAAGCTGAATCTTGATACAAGGCAGGATGGATCCATCCTTTCATGTTGTTTATGACAAATTCTAACTCCACCATCCAAATATAGCAGCAGAAATCAAGACTCATCAGATGAGGCAACATTCTTCTTCAATCTTCTAATGTCCAGTTTTGGTGTAAAAGGTTCTTCACTGTTAGGTGTGACACTCATTGCGGTCTTCTGCTGCTCTAGCCTATCTGATTCAGATATGTTCTTATGCATACCTTGGTTGGAATGCATGGCTATTTGAGTTACTCTCTCTGCCTATCAGTTTGATGTAGTCTAGCCATTGCCCTCTGACCTCTAGCATCAACAAAGCATTTTTGCCCAGAGAACTGCTGCTGACTGAATATTTTCCCTTCTTCAGACCATTCGCCATAAACCCCAGAGATGGTTGAAAATCCCCGTAGATCAGCAGTTTCTTAAAATGCTCAGAGCAGCCCATGCTATGATCAAAGTCAGTTAAATCACCCATCTTCCTCATTCTGATGCTTCATTTGAGCTTCGGCAGATCATCTTGTCCATGTTGCTACCATGTGAGTGGCTGATAAGATATTTGTGTTAATGAGCAGTTGATTAGGTATACCCAATGAAGTGGCTGCTGAGTGCATATAAAGCTATCAGCTTTAAACATAGATAAAGTTGAACAACATCAATTACTTCTCAAGTGGAGCAAAGCCAGTGAGCGGATTCATGCAGACAACTGGGGCTTCGCCACATCACACACTTAGAACAGGTGTCAATCTACTAACATCATATACCAAACTCACCCTTTCAGTAACCCTTCCACAGTCTTGTTCAGCAAGAATAGTGGAATCTTTTCATTATATTGGCAATTAAAATCTGAATGTATTTATTTACAAATAGTGGACAAAAACAGTCTATATAACTATAATTAAACATGAACATGGTTTGCACTTTTACCTGAAGCACCTGTCATCATATGACCCAATATGTGGGACATTTATTTTAAAATGCTGGGATATGAGTTTTTGTAGTGATCCCACATGTATTCAGTCTCTTCTAATTGTCTGTGTTTGATTTTATTTCTCAACCGTGTATTTGGCTGATATACCAAAAATTATTTGAATTTTTTATTGTCAAATATGAAGCCATCATCAAGGATTAAGATAAATGATCAATTTCAAGGCTCTTTTATGAATTTAAATTGTTGTAAACAGGAGAGTGGATTTTCATAGGTCTGTTAAGACTTCTGCATTTCTGTGAAGCCACTTCCTGGACCTAAAAGATTTAAATCACCCAGTACTGCAGAGTACACTGACAAGTCAAACCAACAGGGGGAATTTTATTAAAAGGGCTCTTTACAAGCAGCGTAACAAAGTATAAAAAGTTTCTTCCATTTTATAATACTGTAAAGTATATAGTATATTGTTGTTCAGTTTACTTTGAGGAAAATTATTATAGCCTCTTTAAACTTTATGTTTGTTGGACATTATAATTTTGACCTTTTAACAATAAATGTAAAACATATGCATCTTAGCATATTTTTTCTAAATTAATACAAACAAGGCTAAAAGTTTCATGTGAGAATAATCTGCTCACACTTTGTATAAGTTGTAATGCATTATATTGTACTTATACAGTATATTTTGGAGAATTATGCAGATACTTTATGTTCATTTATGTAAATACACTATTTAAGAAAATGATACTGAACATTAAGCCATACAACCTTACTGCTGTTATTTTTGAATCTCTTTTAAAAATATGTAAACATTTACTTACGTATCTACCCATTTCCATTTTCCTTTACAATAAGTTTTAGATCTGCTTTACAAAGCTGCTTTGTCACATCCTACTGCTAAATGAGACTGACACCCATATCTCCACTTGATGTGTCAGCAGCTACTTCCTTGTTGCTCAAAGCCATAATCATAGATTATTAATCATTCTTCTTCTTCTTGCTCTCTTTACCGTTGCCTGACACCAGAATACCGACAAGCCTGTTTTAACCTGGTGACATCAGAAAGGGATTACATTCCTTTTGAGCCCAGCAGTATCCAGTTTGACTTGCTTTTTGTAAGAATGTGCATGTGATTTTTTTTCTTACATTTCTAAAAAAGAGTAGTCATTGTGAAAGTGAGGCCTGGTTTGTCACATTCAGCATTACTGCAGTCAACTGCACCCACACAGCAACATTTAAAGCAATCAAGTCCTGAAGCAACAAACAGAAAATGCAAGGATGAAGTCAAAAGTTTAAAAGGGTTGGGTGAGTTTGTTGTGCTGGTTGAACCAGTTTTCTTGGACAGCGTATATAAATACATTATTTACATGACAGTTTTCTGGCATTGCTTGTTACTGGATGCTACTCTTTACTGTGCTTTTTTTGACTTCACTAACTCCTACAGTGACCTTCTGCGGTACTCAAATAGCCAATTGCCTTAATGAGATTCACTTTGCTTAATCACCAGCATGACCACTCTTAATCTGTCTGTTTTGCCTTCTGTAGTACACAATACTATTCTCACACAAACCTGAAGTAGGTTTGCATGAGAATAATATTTAAAGAGGTGTCATTAAACTGACTGACCGTCACACCCCCTCAGGAACTACACAAGTTCCGTGGTGGATTATTTTTTGGTTTTAAAAATCATTCTCTGAAAAAAGAATGAAAAGTTGTGTGAAATAGTGGTAGATTATGACGCCAGCACTGTCACACAGTGAAAGGCAGCAGTAACACTAGAGAGCGCTCACAGAAGCTTTCAGGTCAGCTGCATAGGTCATCTCACTTTATAGTGGTGTTTAACCAGGAAGTTCATTCTGCATGAGGATAACATTCGACAGTCGGATTTAAATCTGAATTCCGTTGAAAAATGTTTCCCTTGTTTCATAAAAGAAGTGAAATTTTTATCTTTGAATAAGACTGATGCCCATATTAATATTAAAAATTCAGCTGACTCTTAATGTTTTGAGTATTGGTAACATAAAATAATCTTTATAGTAAAAGTTTTGGTTTGGTTTAGGAAACTTTTAATTAAGAATGTCTTCACTGTGTAGATGTAGGGAGAAGTATGCTGTAGTTTAAAAAACAGAGTCTACTATCCCGACCACTAGATGACACTGTTTACCCCAAACACTAGTTTAGACCCAGTGTATCTTCCATAGAAACTTAACAAACATGATGATGAAAACTGGGGTGGCATTCTCCACCCACATAAACATATCTGTATCAAAATTAGATATTGCTAGAGAACACTGTGCTCTAAGACATGATTAAATATTTAAAATAATATGCAACTAAAATAATTTAAACATCATTTTTCAGCAGCAAAGAAGCTTTACTATGTCCAGAGCTGCTCAAAAAAAATAAGAAATCCTTTACCAATAAGGATATTTGCATTATAATGAGCCAGTGAAATTCTCAGCTGGATGAAAACAAAGCATAGGATGTAATCTGTCTAAAGCCCATTGTTAGACTAAGCTATTAACGTTGTAATTGTACATACAGCATTGTTTAAACACAGAGCTGTTGAAATTATCTTGAAACATTACATTCCAGTGTATACCTCCTAAACTTATTGCTGTTTTGTTTTATTGACTTTAGTCTAATTTTATATTTATTTGTCTATTGATAACTACTTTCATAGCTGTGTAGGCCAATGGTTGTATGGCTAAAGTGTATCCATCTCTCTGGTCATGCAATATAATCCAAGCTAAAGCCTGTAGGGGGTACAAACATACTTGATGACCTGAAGTTACATGTGCTACCATTTCTCTACAGTCACACACAGATACATTTTGAACAGCTCAATCAGCTTAATCAGTTTATATTGTAATTAAATTATGAGCTTTATCAACGACTAAAACAGAACAATTTGGCAACTGTTATATATATTTTTTTTTATCAACTGAGGGTTCTCCCTAGTCAAGCCTGGAGACAGAGTCATATAGAGAAAGCTGTTTCTGTTTCACCTCAAATGTATGTAATGATACAAATCATTTTGTTCTGCCACTGCCTCCAAGTCTAAGACTGATCCTTAATCATCCTGTCCTTCTTTCTCAATTAGCAGCCAATGTACCAATCTACCACCTGCCTGAAGGCCTTATAAATTAAGGGGTGGAAAGAACAGACCAGCCCACCACCACGCCACAGCTGGCCCTTCTCTCTGTTTAGGTCCCCCAGGCAGGTCACCTGGTCCTCATAGAGTCGTGACACACACCACTTTGAGTGGTCATGGTGAGACTGGAACAGGACTGATCTGGAAAGCTGAATCCTCTTAATGTTCATAGTGTGTTTGTGCAGTGAACAGTTGGACGGCAGGTCATGCCCTTGTGTCTGCCAAGACTCCACTAAAAGGTCAGCATTCAGGGCCTGAGCCACCCAGCCTGTGTAGATATCTGAATGAAAGCCAGAGAATGAGTCAGTTCATTTGCTTTAGGCTAGTTAGGTTACAGAAAATTACACAAAAAGCATGATATATGAAACCTGAACTAATTATTAAAATGCAGTAGAACAGGTTAAATGTTTTAAATAAGATTTTTCAGCAATCTCCCAAATGGCATAAACTATAGGGAATTCATACATGATAAACTCACTTAATCATTTTCTTTTGCATTACTAATATCAGGTTTTTATAAGTGTGACTATGCTATAATAAGTACATGGCTGAATAATGAGCTGTGTATTGTTTTACAATATAAATGTAATCTTTCCAAGGCCTTTAAAAATCATAGAAATGCAACAGACTGAGAAAGAAAATGTATTGCATGCAGCTATCCCTACTAAGGCATTAAAATATACACAGTGTCTCCCAGTAGTGGGTCACAAGTCAAAACAGCTGTGAGTACTTTTAAAAGGCCTTGGGTTGGGTGTGATTATGCATGTCTCTTTCACTGTTCTGAGATGATAGCTTGTTTGCACCTGATAAACAGTGACTGTGGCAGACAAGTGAAATGTGCAAACATGTCAGTAGGCTAATAGAAAGAAGTCTGTATTTCCAAAGCATTGCACAGTCCCTAAGGAGAAAATAAATGGATAAAAGTAAAAGTGCAATCATGCAACAGCAGATCAGGAATATCTTACCATCCACAAAGTTTTCAGATTTAGCAAAACTGAGAAACTTCTCCCCACCGACTGAAAAAAGTGGCTCCACTCTTTTATTTGAGGCCAGTTGTGGTTTGGAGCCTGCACATAACTGTGACATCTGTGGCAGGTCAGCCAAGAATGAGACAGGCACAGAGCAGTTATAGAAACGTGGGTAAAGGTAGGTCAACTGCTTTGCTGGAGATTAAAGAGGAGAGAAATAATAGACACTGCATGTTAGAAATTAAATAGTTAAAATTTAATATAATTTAAAAAAAATAACTGAAAGTAATGTCCTTTATTTCCACATTTAATTTCATTAAGTTTATTAATGCTCATTTATCCATTCACACACACATTCATATGCCCTTAAGCACATTTAACTCATCACACATTCACACTCCGATGGATGCATTGAAAGTCATTTGGGGTTCAGTGTCTTGCTCAAGGACACTTCAGCATGTAGACTGGAGAAGCTAGGGATCAAACTGTCAACCTTCCTGTTGGAAGACAACCTGCTCTACCTCCTGAGCCACAGCCACCCAATCTTAAAGGAGTCCTCAGGTGTCAATCTCACTGCTAAAGTTACATTTACAGCTCCATCTTTAACATTCCTCTGGACATGCCAAACCATGCCAATCTTGCCTCTCGTTGTTTATTTCCAAACCACTCAGCTAAACCTGCCTGTTCTGGTCACTCCCAGTAAAGACCTCAGCATCTTCAACTCTACCACCTCCAGTTTTGCCTCCTGTCTTTTCATCAGTGCCACCATCTCCAAACCAAACATCATAGCAGGTCTCACTACTATCTTGTAAACCCCACCTTTCACTCTTGCTGCTATCCTTCTGTCACAAAGCACTCCTGACACTCATCTCTACCCACTCCATGCTGCCTGCACTCTCTTCTTCATCTCTCTCGTGCTCTGTCTGTTGCTTTGGATGGTTGATCCCAAGTATTTAAACTCATGCACTTTCACTACATCGTTACTCCTTGCATCTTCATCATTCCACATGCCTCCCTCTCATTTATGCACATGTACTCTGTTTTGCTTCTACTAACTTTATTCCTCTTCTCTCCAGTGCATACCTCCACCTCTCTAGGCTCTCCTCCACCTCCTTCTTAATCTCACTACAGATCACAATGTCATCTGCGAACATCATAGTCCACAAGCCTCCTGCCTGACATCATTTGTCAACCTGTCCATCACATCACCATTGCAAACAAAAAGAGGCTCAGCTGATCCCTGATGTAATCCCACCCCCACCTTGTACCCATCTGTCACTCCTACTGCACACCTCACCACTGTCTCGCTGCCATAGATGTTCTGCACTTCCATATACAATACCACAGTTCCTCTCTTGGCACCCTATCATATGCTTTCTCAAGATCCACAAAGACACAGTGCAACTCCTTCTGACCTTCTCTATATTTCTTCATCAACACTCTCAAAGC
>VUQH01028317.1:26530-37995 GCA_015106775.1 Etroplus canarensis | reverse complement strand
CTCATTGTACCATATTTTCCCATTAGAGCACCTCTCTCTCAGAGTGCAGACCTACTTGTGGTTCCTTAAGTTTTTCAAAGTAGAATGGGAGGCCGAGCCTTCAGCTATCAGGCCCCTCTCCTGTGGAACCAGCTCCCAGTTTGTATTCAGGAGACAGACACCCTCTCTACATTTAAGATCAGGCTTCAAACTTTCCTTTTTCATAAAGCTTTTAGTTAGGGCTTAGTTATGCTGCAGTAGGTTTAGGCTGCTGGGGGGCTTCTTATGATGTGCTGGGCATTTCTTCTCCACCCACCTCTTTTCACTCCATGTGTGATTAGTTGCCACCACTGCATGTCATTAAATTATGTCTTCCTGTTAAATGGGAGTTCTTTTTTCCCACAGTCACCAAGTGCTTTTTGGTGTTTTCTCTTTAATACCGTAGGGTCTTTACCTTACAAAACCCTTTTCTTGTGAATTGAGGCTATATAAATGAAATAGAATTGAATTGAATTTAATGAAACACAATGATAATCTAATGGGTCTTCACCCGAATTATGCTTAAGATCACATTTGTGGTTTTACAAGCACTTTTCCATTTTTTCACTCCCAGAAGTATCGGTCTGGATTGTAATGTTCACAAAATAAAAGTTTGCTTGTGCCTCTCAGCCATCTATACATAAATGGCATCACTGGGTTTATTTGTGGCAGTATAATACTTAAACGAGGTTAGGGCTTGTCAAAAACTAGGTCTGCTGTCCTGGATATGACTGTCTGTGAGCCTCCTTGACTTCTCAGTTGATTTTAATTGTCATTAGTTTGTGTGATGCGGCCAAGCAGACAAGAAAACTTATCACTTTCTTTCCGTGCTTCACACACTACATCAGCCTGTGCATTGTGATGTATGGTGGGCCAGATGAGCTAATAAGTCACTGCCGTTCTGGTTTACTTCTAAGTGCAGCTGAGGTGAGCTCTACTCTTCTTCTAAAGGTACGACAGGAACTTGACCTCGGCCCAGCGCTGGGGCATCAGGAAGGGTCTGATTATGGGCTTTTTCACCGGATATATGTGGCTGGTTATCTTCCTGTGCTACGGCCTGGCCTTCTGGTATGGCTCTACTCTGGTGGTGGACACTAAGGAGTACACGCCAGGAACACTACTGCAGGTATCACAGTTGAACCGACGAAATGTGGATTGGAGCTTATACTATTCAGTTTTGCACGTGCAAGACAAAACAACAAAGTGCCAGTTTGATTAAAAAAGCCTTTCACTACAATAAAATCCCAATGTGTTTCCCTGAGCAGTACAGATCACTGGCATTTCTTTGCAGCACAAAGATACTGACTTTTTTTGGTTTTTACTTCAGGTGTTCTTTGGGGTTCTGATAGCAGCCATGAATTTGGGGCAGGCCTCTCCATGTCTGGAGGCATTTGCATCAGGGCGTGGAGCTGCTACAATAATCTTTGAGACTATTGACAGAGTAAGAAAGCTTGATGTTTTATGTAACGCATTCGTGCCGAAAACCATTACCTTATTTTTTTTTTTCAAACACCTGTAACTTCTAAAACACCGCCAGGAGCCAGAGATTGACTGTTTATCCGAGGCTGGATATAAGCTCGACAGGGTAAAAGGGGATATTGAGTTTCACAATGTGACCTTCCACTACCCGTCTAGGCCTGAAGTGAAGGTACTCTCGAGCGCCTGCATTTGCCATCCCATATAGCTGAGAGCAAACTGATTTCTGATTTCAGACGTTTGTCCCCTCTTAACTCAGATCCTGGACCAGCTCAGTGTTGCAGTGAAGTCCGGGGAGACCACAGCCTTTGTGGGGCCGAGCGGAGCTGGGAAGAGCACCGCCATTCAACTCATCCAGCGTTTCTATGACCCTAAAGAGGGGATGGTAGGTGTGGAGCTCCAAATGATCCCACCAATCACTGTGATCCTTCGGAGTCTGATAATTTCCTGGACACACACTTCCATCCTTTGAAGCTTTATTCTAGCCATTTCAAAAATAACCATCCCCCGAGGCTGACAGAAGTGCACGATAATCTGTTTCATTATTCAGCAAATGGATCCTAACAGCCTCATTTTTCACTTTTACTGGAATTACAGACCCTTACACCCCATACTGTCGTCAGCTTTCAGCTTCTTGAGTAGGAAATAGCCTGTTATTGTGCAATGAAGGGTAGCCACAAGACTAACAACCTTATCATTTGAAACCAGCATTGTTGCAAAGAGAGAAAGAGGGAAAAGTAGAAATAGATTATAGCAGCAGAGTGCTTTAATAGCATCATCCATCAATTTTAGCACGAGCACCTGTTCTCTGTGCCCTCCATCTCAGGTGACCCTGGACGGTCACGACATCAGAGGGCTGAACATCCAGTGGCTGCGCTCTCTGATCGGTATAGTGGAGCAGGAGCCCGTGCTGTTCGCCACCACCATTGCCGAGAACATACGCTATGGCCGACCCGGCGTCTCCAAAGAGGACATCGTCAAGGCTGCCAAGGAGGCCAACGCGTACAACTTCATCATGGACCTGCCACAGGTGCAGAGGAGCTGGAGGATGGGAATACACTGCATTTTCGGGTGTTCGCAAAGTATTAGCGCAGGGTGACGGCTTTCTTCGTTTCTCAACAGAAATTCGACACCTTGGTGGGGGAGGGTGGAGGCCAGATGAGTGGCGGACAGAAGCAGAGGATTGCCATTGCTCGAGCGCTGGTCAGGAACCCTCGTATCCTGCTGCTGGACATGGCGACCTCTGCTCTCGACAATGAGAGTGAAGCTATAGTTCAAGAGGCTTTGGATAAAGTAAGCTCATCTATGCACCAAACTAGAGTTTAAACGTTTAAAGGTGATATGCATAAGACTTCTTAAAAAACGATTACCATTGTCACCACTGGGGGCAGCATTTTACAACAAAATTTTAGTATATGTGGCAACCTCCTTAGACTTTTTTAGTTTTTTACTTTTTTGAGCTTGGGACATCTAGCCACTGGGATTTTTGCCCGTTCCTCGAAGCAAAACTGCTCCAACTCCTTCAGGTTGGATGGGTTCTGCTGGTGTGCAGCAATCTTTAGGCCATGCCACAGATTCTCAGTTGGGTTGAGGTCTGGGCTTTGACTAGGCCACTCCAACACATGAACATGTTTTTCCCAGAACCACTCAAGTGTTGCTTTAGCAGTATGCTTAGGGTCATTGGACTGCTGTAAGGTGAACCTTCGTCCCAAATCCCTGGAAAACTGAAACAGGTTTTCCTTGAGATTTCACCATTCATCATTCCTTCAATTCTGACCAGCTTCCCAGTCCCTGCCCATGAAAAACATCCCCAGAGCATAATGCTGCCACCACCATGCTTCACTGGAGAGATGGTGCTCTTGGGTAGACGAGAGGTGGTGGGTTGGCGCCAGATTTAGCATTTTCCTTAATGGCCCAAATATCTTTTAGCGAACTCTAAATGTTCTATTTTTTTCTGTAAGCAATGGCTTTTTCATGGCCACTTTTTTGTAACGCTAAACTTGGTTAGTGTACAGCTTATAGCGGTCCTGTGGACAGATACAGCAGTCTCTGCTGTGGAGCTTTCCAGCTCCTTCAGGGTTACCTTTGGTCTCCTTGTTGCCTCTCTGGTCAACGCCCTCCTCGCCTGATCTGTGAGTTTTGGTGGATGGCCCTTTCTAGGCAGGTTTGTTGTGGTGTCACATTCTTTCCACTGGAGAATCATTGAATCCATTTCCATGGATGTAATGATGCTTCGTGGGATTTTCATTGTTTCAGATCGTTTTTTTTTTTATATCCCGATCCTGATTTGTTCTTCTCCACAACTTTGTCCCTGAGCTGTTTGGAGAGCTCCTTGGTCTTCATGGCGTGTCTTGCTTGGTGGCGCCTCTTGATTGCCGACTCTGGGGCCTTTCAGAACAGTGAGACACTTAGATTGCACACAGGTGGACCTTCTTTAACTAATTATGTGACTTCTGAAGGTAAATGGTAGCACCAGATCTTATCTAGGGGCTTAGAGCAAAGGAGGTGAATGCATACGCATGTACCACTTTTAGTTTTTGATTTATTAGATATTTTTGAAATATATTCCATTCATTTCACTGCACCAATTTGGACAATTTTGTGTAGGTCCTCTATAAAAAATTTTTAAAAATTGAAAAAATCCATTTAAATTACAGGTTGCAAAATGCCAAGGGTGGTGAATACTTTTGCAAGCCAGTGTAAAATAGGTTGGTGACCTTTAATGTCCAAAAAGCCATTTTCAAGTAATTTTTGACCAAAAAAAATCTGTATGGAGCTGCAAAACATATTTTATCCTTATAATGAAGGTTACACAGTATATACAGTATAAATCAGCCTGTCAACATTACTAACTGCAACACAAGCAACTACACTGCAGTGGGCCATTGCTGCATTTTCTTTACAGTAATGCCATATTTCTGTTATACTTATGAAATAATGGAACCAAAATGTTAAACAATTCTTGCTTTTTTAAATATCAGGCGAGGTTCAGTTAAATTCTGACAAAAATCCAGCTGCAGATGCAGCTTACTGTAAGCCGGCAGCATTGGCAGTGAGAGCAAACAAGTTTATCCACGGACCATTCACAGATTTACATTTATGTAAGCCATCACTAGTAAGATTCAATAAAAATCAGTCGGATAAGATGCTAGGCAGTAAAGTAGGCTATGATTTCCTTTTCTAACTCATAGACTATGAATGTAAAGAATCTTTTACAGGAATGATCAACTACATGAAAATGTTAAAAATAAGTAATCATAGTTTATTTCCTTATTCATCTAGTTTTTTCCGTCAAAACTAAAGGCATCTCTTGGTGCATCATTCTCAGTTTGCAGTCATGTCCAGCACATTTAATGTGTTGATTGATTTTTGTGCACTGCCTTTGGTAAAAGGACAAAGGCATACAGAGGACTCTACACAGTCGTGTGAAAAACTAAGTACACCCCTTGTTCAGCAGTTTGTTGAACCATTTTTAGCAGCAGTAGCTTAAAGTCTCTGTGTGGCTCAGTCTCTCACATCACTTTGATGGAATTTTGTTCTCTTCTTCTTTATAAAATTGCATCAGTTCATTGAGGTAGTCATCAATGTGCACAGCATTTCAGTTGGGTTAAGGTCTGGACCTTGACTAGGCCATTGCAACTCCTTGATTCGGGGTGGCTGTGGCTCAGGAGGCATAGTGGGTTGTCTTCCAGTAGGAAGGTTGGCAGTTTGGGCCTTGGCTTCTCCAGTCTACTGAACCCCGAATTTCTCTCGATGCATCCATCGGAGTGTGAATGTGTGTATGATAGTTAAATACATTAAAGGCATGGAATAAAGAGCTGTGTGAATGGATGGATGAGGCTTGTAGTAAAAAGTGCTTTGAGTACTCAGTTAGAGTAGAAAAGTGCTACATAAGCACCAGTCCAGTTACCATTCTTTTTTCAGCCATTCTACTGTAGATTTGCTGCTGTGCTTGAGATGATTTCCTGTTGCTTTATCTATCAGACCGATGGCCTCACATTTGACTCTGGAATAGTTGGTATGAAGCCATGGCCAGCTTAATGACTGCGAGGTGTCCCGGTCCTGTGGCTGCAAAACAAGCCAAAATAATGACACTTCCGTTACTGTGCTTGACAGTTGGTATGAGGTGTTTGTGCTGATTTACTGTATTTGGTTTTCACCAAATGCGGCACTGTGCATTAACTTTACAAGCCTAAGCTATGCTGACGTGTTCTTTTTAAAAAGAAGAGGCTTCTCAGCCTGGGAAGTGAAGCAAACACCTAAGTGCCATAAGCCTGCATTCTTTCTAATGGCCAGAAGGGGGTGACTCTGGACATAAAAAAGGTGCGTAGAAGTCCATAGAAAAATGGCCCTCAGCTCTTCTGGTCTGTGACCTCAGTAAACACTTTGCTGATGACTTTAGGGGCTCAGTCACTTGTTTTGCCTCCTCTAGATGTGGATGAGCACTCTAAGCTTCTCCCAAATAAACAAGCTCCTCACCCTATCTCTAAGGGAGAGCCCAGGCACCCTTTGACACCCTTTCCGCCGCTGGTATCCGTGATCTCGTTCTTTTGGTCACTACTCGTGACTACATGTGGGGTTAGGAACGTAAATCAACCGGTAAATCGACAGCTTTGCTTTCGCTCTCAGCTCTGTCTTCACCACAACAGAGCGGTATAGCACCTTCACCACTGCGGACGCCGTGCCAGTCTATCTGTCAGTCTCCCACACTATCCTCCCCTCGCTCATGAACAAGACCCAAGCTCCTCAAACCCCTCCGCTTGGAACAGCAACTTTGCTCCCGACCCAGAGTGGGCACACTACCCTTTTCTGGCAACTGTAACTGTAACATCCACTCCAAATTCTTCCACAGTAAGGAACACTTGCTTCAGTTTATATCTCTGCAACATAATGCACAGACATCGTGGGGTGCTGTTTTTGAATGAGTGGCCTTGTGTAATGAGGTGTATGTAAGGAAATTGTACTTCATTGCCAGCGAAGTACAAAATATTGACGAGATATAAAGTCTACCTAAATGTCTGAGCTCATGTTTTAGGGCATAAAACAGAAATGTGGGATTCAGTCATCCGATGCTGACTGACTGATGTCCTTCGACCAAATAATTTGAATTTCTTCATTAGGTACGCATGGGCCGCACCACCATCTCCATTGCTCACCGGCTGTCCACCATAAAGAACGCCGACGTGATCGTCGGCTTCGAGCACGGCCGGGCCGTGGAGAGGGGCAAACACGACGAACTTCTGGAGAGGAAGGGCGTCTACTTTACTCTCGTCACCCTGCAGACCCAAGGAGACAAGGCCTTGAACGAAAAGGCTCGGCAAAGTAGGTCCAATCCTCGCAATTTTCGGCGAGACTCATGCATGTGGAAATTACACGGAGCTAGTGGATTTGACCATCACCTTCTATTGGATCCCTTGCATTAGTGGCTGACAACGAAGAAGCACCGGAGAAACCGAAGCTATCCAGAGCGGGCAGCTACCGTGACAGCTTGAGGTATTACGCAAACACATGCCTGATCACCCCTTCCCCTTCATCACATTTGCTCATTTGCTTACTTGGGTTTTTTATGCATTTACTCAGCCCTGCCTGTGCATCTAAATAGGATTATTACAGTAGTCATTTTGTAGCTGAAATTGACTTGTGCCATGGCACAAGCCGGTGCCTTAATTTACTTAATTGCCCTTTTACATTTAATCTGACGTCGGGAGCATTTAGCTGACACTATCATCCAGAGCACCTTACAAATGGAACAGGGGAGGATTGAGGTCCTCTATCACCGCCACACAAGCATCCAGAAACGAATTCAACAGCAGCAGCATCGACAAAGTGCCTACAGTGGGCAGTAATCTTGTCCTGGCAATATTTCTGCATGAAACAAACCAGAGAATATGTGTCTACATAGTTAGGCTCTTATGTTTTGGGACAATGATACATTTTTTTTTTTGTAATTTTGCCTCTGTACACCACCACAGTGGATTTTAACTCATACACTCAAAATGTGTTTCAAGTGCAGACTTTCAGCTTTAATTTAAGAGGTTTGACATAAGAATTGCATAAACTGTTTAGGAATTACAGACATTTTTATGCGCAGCCCCCCCCATTAAGTAATGGGACGGGCAGTCTCACGGTTAGGTGAGGCGCCCTCTCTTGTTATTCCATGACAAAAGATCTGGAGTGGATTTCAAGTGTTGAACCTACATTTGGTTGGCTGCTCACTGAAGCTCTCAACATGAGTGAAAGTGAAGGAGGCCACTCCAAAATAAACCCATCAGAGAGACAGCAAAACCTTTAGGACCAGAAGACAACTACGGAATTCTTTGATCGGAAGAAAATTCCCTTTATGACATCTTTCCAAGTCAAGAGCATTCTCTTATTGCCCGAGTGATTTTTATTCAAGTATTAAAACAATCCCTATTTTGAAAAATATTTTACTTTGTCCCATTACTTTTGAGCCTTGGTGCACCGAGGCAGTATTACAAAAATTGTGTCACTGTCCCAAAACTTATGGACCCAGCGGGATATCTGAAATACATTTATTCTTTGCAGGGCCTCCATCCGGCAGCGGTCCCGATCCCAGCTGTCAAACCTGATCCCAGAAGCGTCTGTCCCCAGTGGAGATGTTGCTCTCTCACAAACAGATAAATACAAGGTGTGTGTTTGTGTGTGTGTGTGTGTGTGTGTGTGTGTGTGTGTGTGCTGGAGTGTTTGCATCCAATTTTATGTATGGGCAGTTTAAGACAGCCAACAGCTGCTACAAACCAGTGGAGTGTACAACTGCTTGTTTGCAATATATATGTAGTTTTTTTCTCTGCCCATGCTCAGACAGTATACACAGATTTCTCACTGTATGCCCCTGCTGATGTGCAATTTCCCTGTGTTTTTGCTCAGAACGCAATTCCAGAAGAGGATGACGAACTTGTAGAGCCCGCTCCGGTTGCCAGGATCCTAAAGTATAACCTACCTGAGTGGCCCTATATGCTTTTTGGATCCTTTGGGGCTGCAGTAAATGGAGGCGTCAACCCCGTCTACTCTCTACTGTTCAGTCAGATCCTTGCAGTGAGTCCTAAAGTTTTTGAACCCCAAACAAGTTGATTTAAATTTTATTACGATGTTATCTCTCTTCCATAGTCGGTCTCTCTTTGCTCTCTCCCCTCACCCCCAGCCGGTTGAGGCGGATGGCTGCCCCTCTCTGAGCTTGATTTGTGCCGGGGGTCTCTTCCTGTTAAAAGGGAGTTCTTCCTTCCCACAGTCGCCAAGTGCCGCTCACAGAGGATCATCTGATTGTTGGGGTTTTCTCTGTAATATTGTCGGGTTGTTACCTCACAGTGTAAAGCTCCGTGAGGCGACTTTTTTGTGAATCGGTGCTATGCAAAAAAAAAAGAGTTGGATTTGAATGGAAGTAATTTCCATTCAAACTGTCATCATATCTAAAAATATATAAATATATGTGACATAAAAATTCAATATATAGGGGGCTTAAACTAACACTATGATCTTGGGTAAATCCTGTAAAATGTCTATAAATCATACTATACTTTTTTGAATACACACATCTAATGTGCTTCTATGTCTTTTTGTAGACTTTCTCAGTAACAGATCCAGTGGCTCAGAGGAAGGAGATTGATAGTATCTGCCTGTTTTTTGTCATGGTTGGCATCGTCTCTTTCTTCACCCAGATGCTGCAGGTAGAGTAGCAATACTGATTGCTTTAGTGCGTCTCCGCAGCCTTTACCACCTGCTGGTGATCAAGGTTGAAGTGATGTCACGAGAGACCCCCTTTATTTCGGTAAATTAATGCCTTCGGCAGACGAAAAACATTTGCTAACATCCTGCGGAGATGCTGCTCTGTAATCAATTCATGAGTTCCGAACCCCTGGTGGGAAGGCACAAAGAACATACCATTTTTCCCAGATAACTCACATATTAAATCAAACTCAATATTAGATCACTATTTTGGGTTTCACTGTTTCGGGTATGTGTGCGTGTGTCTCCAGGGCTATGCCTTCTCTAAGTCTGGAGAGCTGCTGACCCGCAGGTTGCGGCGTCTCGGCTTCCACGCCATGCTGGGCCAAGAGATCGGCTGGTTTGATGATCACAGGAACAGTCCCGGAGCTCTGACCACACGTCTCGCCACTGATGCCTCACAAGTGCAGGGAGTGAGTCACAACTTCATTAAAAACATGTTTAAGAATACATATTCATCCATATTGTGCTATAAAAGTGTGGTTTTCTATGCACGTAGCTGTCCACTCCTGTGGTATTCAAATCAGATCTCAAATTAATAGCTCGATTTAAGTTCGTCCAAAAAAATGCCAGTTGTAATTTTTGAAAACTTTTCAGGTCTTAAAAGGAAAACGAAACATGGAAGCAGTGAAGTTAAGCTTTGTAGGAGTTCAGGCAGGCTCAGAGGGGTAGTACAGGAACTGCAAAACACCCAAGAGCTGCATCTCAGACGCTACAGTTCTCAGTTAGAACGTTAAATGTTTAAGTTCATGACAGTAAAATTAGAAAAAGACTGAATAAGTATGGCTTGTTTGGAAGAGTTGCCAGGTATTGCTTAAGTTTGCAAAGCTGCATCCAAGCAAACCGCAAGACTTTTGGACCCGGCCAGACCAAAGTGGAGATGTTTAGCCATAATGCACAGATCACCACCAAACAAAGCATATCAGCACAAACACCTCATATCGGCTGTTAAGCACGGTGGAGGAGGGGTGATGATTTGGGATGGTTTTGCAGTCGCAGAACCTGGGCACCTTGCAGTTAATGATCCGACCATGAACTCCTCTTCATACCAAAGTATTCTAGAGTCAAATGTGAGGCGAGCCGCTGAGCAGATAAAGCTTGGCTCAAACTGGGTCATGCAGCAGGACAACAATTCCAAGCACAGCAGCACATGTATAAGAAAATGGCTGAATAAGAAAAGAACTAAGGTGTTGCCATGGCCTAATCAAAGTCCAGACCTCAAACTGATTGAAATGCTGTTGGAGGACCTTGAGAGAGCTGTGCAGAAACAAAGGCCCACAGACTTAATGAAGCGAAGCAACACTGTAAATAAGAGTGGGCCAAAATTCAGAAGACCATTTCTTCAAGTTACCGCTGCTAAAGATGGCTCTCAAATCACGAGTACATTTCATGACTGTATATAAAAAGCTGCACTTATTACTACTGGAATTTGAATAAAACAGACTATAGCTTATATTAACTCACTGTATCCCAAAATGTAGATTTGTCCTTTATCTCAAAATCAGCATAATAACTTTTACCTGATGATATCAGCACTCTTGCTTAAGCTGCCTAGCCACCTGTTTGTCATGATTCTCAGTGTGTGGACTGAGGAGTGTTGAGGACCCAGCTGGAGGAATGCAGGACACAGGATGTAGTAAACTCAAAGCGAGCATTAGGGTCGCCACAGCGGATTAATCCGCACTGGCAATTTGGCGGAGTGTTTACACCAGATTGATCTAATTTTTCATCAGTTGTGTAGTTAATGTGTTTTCCCTTCAACTAATCGTTTTTAGCCTAAATCCAAGGGGCCAAGATGGCGGCGCGACGGTAGCGCGCGGCCACTCCTGAACCAAGGTGGTGCTTGTACCCCTGTGATTGTCCCGGTTTTGACCCGGTATTCGGGTATTGTGGACGCCGGGACGGTGGAGTTCGCGTTCGAAAGTCGGAGGTTCGAGGACGACCAGACGCTGTCGTAGCTCCGTAGCGCCATCCATAGACGGTGCTAACTGGCAATCCGGTGGCGTTGTTTTTCATGACCTGCCGGGCAGCGTCTGGGAAACCAAAGTTTTTGGGTTCCGGGTTGGGGGGGGGAGTATCGTCGCAGGGCTGATGCTGCGGCTGGGCGGTTTCTTGGCTTGCTGTGTGGACCGGGCCTGATGCTGGTGGCCGGGGAAGAGGACATCACGGGCGAGGTGTTGTGCTGGGCCGGAGGCGGGCCCTGGTCGGCCGGCATTAACCCTTGTATG
>VUQH01028317.1:1231-15106 GCA_015106775.1 Etroplus canarensis | reverse complement strand
TCAGGTACTTTCACACCAATTCATCCCAGCCATGCCTTTATGGACCTTGTTTTGTGCACTGTGTTATACTCATTCTGGAACAGAAAATGGCCTTCCCCAAATTGTTCCCAAAAAGTTGGAAGAATAAAATTGTCCAAAATGTCTTGGAAAGCTGAAACATTCACTGGAGCTAAGGGGTCCGGGCCAGCACAAAAAAAAAACAACGCCATAGCATATCCCTCCTCCACAAAACTTTAGTTGTAACAATCCAGTTGGGTAAAATTCTCCTGACATGCGTCACTCCACAGAACATGTTTCCACCGCTTCTGAATCCAGTGGCAGTGTGCTTTACACCACTTGCTTGGCATTGTGTTGGAAGATGTAAGGCTTTCATACAACTGCTCGGCCATGGAAACCAATGCCATGAAGCTCTTGGTGCTCAGGTTTTGTGCTGCTGTTAATGCCAGAAGAGGTTTGGAAGTCTGCAGCCACTGAGCCAGCACCGTGTTCCCGCATTATGTGCCTTCGCACTCAGCAACCCCACTCTATAACTTTACGTGATCTGCAGGTTTTTGGCTGAGTTCCTGAACTCTTTCTCATACAGTTGATGGTGGAATATCTAGCAGGGAAGAAATTTCAAGAACTGACTTGTCACCATGGTCCAATTCAGTTAATTTTCACGAACATTTTTAAAGACTGAATGAGATTGAACGTCTCAGTTTAGTGATTGAGAGGTGTGGCCTAAGAAGTTTGTCCATGAAGTGTAATATCCAGTTAACAATGTAAACCTCAGGATAGATGCTTACACTCTGATACAAATCTCTATTCCAATGAGGACACAAACAAGAGTTTTATTTTGGTTTTTTAGTGTTTCAACACAAAACTGACAACAAAGTTGAAATGCAGCCCCAAAGAGCTCTTCACAGAAAAATGCCACAGTGATTATACTGAAACAGGTACAGGTATAAATAGAAGCTGCAATGCTACAAACCTGACTGCTCATCATTGCTTTTTGTTGCTTTGTGAAAATCAAACTTTGGCTTCTTTTCAATTCAATTCAATTCTATTTACATAGCGTCAACTCACAACAAAAGTTGCCTCAAGGGACTTTACACCCCCTATGAGCAAGCACTTGGCGACTGTGGGAGGAAAGAACTCCCTTTTAACAGGAAGAGACCTCCATCAGAACCAGGCTCAAGGAGGGGCAGCCATCTGCCTCGATCGAAGTAGGTCTGCACTCTGAGAGAGAAGTGCTCTAACGGGAAAATGTGGAACAATGAGGTCTTTAAGATGGGATGGGGCCTGATTGTTTAAGGCTTTGTAAGTGAGTAGAAGGATTGTAAATTCAGGGAGCCAATGAAGAGAAGCCAATACAGGGGAAAAATGATCTCTCTTCTGGGATGGGTTCCACACGCACTCAGCTTTAACATCAGTGTGGGTCAGGGGTTCTTTGCAGAGAAGTTAATCTTTATTAGCTCTGGGTGGTTGTTCCTGGCCTGGGCTCAGTTTGCACATTAGCACCATGATCTTGGACTTGTTTCAATTATTTTGCAAAAAACAGAGTAAATTATACACCTCCGGCTTTAATTTGAATAGTCTAAGATAACCCAAAATTGCAGAGTGGAAACTCCCTCCCCCCCCCGATGCTTGATCATAGGGTTCAACATCTGAAGTCAGTAAACTAATGCTACGTGCACAAGGTTATTGCTGAGCTCTTTGGCTTTATTCATTAATGTGTCTGAAGAATAAAAGAAGTATCGCTAACTGCTGATTTTTTCCCTGCGTACGCTTACTCTTTTCTAAAAAAATTATGTTGTGCAACAAAAAGTTATTCTTCAGCTCATTTTTTCAATGAGCTAATGCCACAGTGAGGTATCTGTTGTTTGTTCATCCGTCCATCTGTAATTCACAAGAATCGCTGCTCCTTTTAGAGTATTAGTAAGGTTTTAGAGAAATTTGCTCACAGTGACCACCTAATGGATCTTCACTCAAACTGTCCTCAAGGTCAAGCTCATAATTGTTGTTTTACAGGATTTTTTTTTTCTGTTTTCACAAGAATCACTACTCTTCAGTGTATAGTGTTGTTAATAAAAAGCGTGTCAGGCTAGGGCAGATCAAGAATTAGGTCCGTGGTGTAGGTGTTGTGTTAGGTGCTGGTGCGGGGCAATAGGGCCGTAATCTGGTTTGCCAACATGAGCTGCATAATTTACATTTTTTTACCAGTGTAAAACTTGACGGTCAATTTGCAATGTTGGATGGGGGCGCTCAGGAGCTTTATGGTCTTGATGGTGGAGGGAGTGGTCCTGCTGGTTGATTCCCATGTTAGGGAGGCATGGTCAGGGCCTTGCTATCGTGCAGTCACATATTTTCATGCTTTTTATGGCCATAGTTAAATGGACTGGTACTTATACAGCGCTTTTCTACTCTAACTGAGCACTCATACAGCACTTTATTCCATTCCTTTAAGTGCATTTAACGATCACTCACACACTCACACTCCAGTGGACGCATCGGGAGCAGTTTGGGGTTCAATATCTCGCCCAAAGGCGCTTCAGCGCGTCGACTGGAGAGGCCAGGGATTGAACCGACAGCCTTCCAGTTGGAAGACGACCTGCTCTACCTCCCGTTACTAGTAACCGATTAATTCGAGCAATACAGCCAACCAACGCTGAAGAAAACATCGCTTTATTTCTGTACTTTCACACATTACAGTAACGTGTGAACTGTGATGGATTGTGAGCCAGGGGAGCTGCTGACGTTCTGGTTAGCGCCCTCTTTCTTGCAGGGGTCGTATTCACGAATGCAGATCTCGTCCTCTCTCTCCCTCTCTCTCCCTGCCTCAGAAATACGACACCAACGTGGGCTCTCAGGGGTCTCAGCTGTCCCGTGGTCAGAAGCAGCGCATCGCCATCGCCAGGGCGATCATACGGGACCCTAAGATCCTGCTCCTCGATGAGGCCACCTCCGCCCTGGACACGGAGAGCGAGAAGGTACGCTTCAGTGAACGCTGCACAGCCTCCGTTTGCTGAGTCCGCACACTTCACACGGCAGCGCAGTGCAGCTGCTTGATATTCTCCGGGCTTGGAGAGCAAGGAGAGAGCAGGCAGTTAATTATTATTATCATTAACATCATTACCATTCATCATCTCCATTATTATCATCACCAGCAGCTTACAGTTCATCCCCGCTCTCCAGTAGAGCCTCTTTAAGATGAATATAGTCAGTGGGCCTGTGCCCCAGCTTTTACAGTTCAAATAGCTGAACCACGCTGAGGAGCGCAGAGGCCTCTGCAGCGGACCCATCCTCCGGAACATTCTAATGACAGTAATCAGCGCGTGATTGTGAAATTGCTATGATTGCGAGGCTGAAAATGCTAAACCGTGTGTGTGTGCCACGACAGACCGTGCAAGAGGCCCTGGACAAAGCCAGAGAGGGTCGGACCTGCATCGTCATCGCCCATCGCCTCTCCACCATCCAGAACTCGGACATCATCGCCGTCATGTCCAGGGGCTACGTGATCGAGAAGGGAACGCACGACCAGCTCATGGCCATCAAGGGAGCCTACTACAAGCTGGTTACGACCGGAGCACCCATAAGCTAAGGGGAGGGAGGACTTGTGGAGTACGCCATGTATGTAAAAAAAGTGCAAAGAAACAGTTAATTTAGCTGTTTGCTCCTACTGTATTTATTTTTGTGACAGGATCCTGTTATGAAGGGAGGGACTGTGTGATTCACACACCCTGCTTGGAGGTATTTTAACCGAGCCAGTAAATGTCTTTCTTTTGTTTACAGTTTTTTTTCTCTTAGTTCTCTTTAGTAATGGCTTTTTTCTCAGTTTTCTACATCATAAAAATACCCACAGTTGGCCAAAATGTACTGCGGTATAGTCGGCGGTGGGTGTAATCATGTTTTACAATCAATAAGTGATGGGAAATGTGACAGTTCTGTACAGGTACTGCACACACAGACAGTATTAAAGATGAGCAATATGGACGTGCCGTGCAGTTTTTTTTATTGGCCTGCAGGGTTGTAAAACGCCTTCTCGTTGCATTGAGAAAACGTGACCCGGCTCTTTTCTCCGTGATGGAAGTGAACACATCGTGAGCTTCAGGTCATACTGAATGAAAATATGAATTTAAAGGAGCAGGCTGTGGGTTTTATAAATCGAAGGAGCAATTTTTCATCAGAGTGCAGCACCAAGTCAGTTAAACTTCTCGGATCGTGACGCGGTCCGTTAAACAGCAGAGGGGGTTGTTCATCAGTTAATGAAATCAACAACAGGTGACCTAGAGGGGTTTTGCATTTGGCTGGGCTCAGTGTCACTACTGGTAGCATGAGGCCATACCTGGACCCTGCAGAGGTTGCACAGGTAGTCCAGCTCCTCCAGGATGGCACATCAATATGTACCATTGCCAGAAGGGTTGCTGTGTCTCCCAGCACAGTCTGAAGAGCATGGAGGAGCTTCCAGGAGACAGGAAGTTACTCTAGGAGAGCTGGACAGGGCCAGAGAAGGTTCTTAACCCATCAGCAGGACCGGTATCTGATCCTTTGTGCAAGGAGGACCAGGACGAGCACTGCCAGAGTCCTACACATGACCTCCAGCAGGACACTGGTGTGAATGTCTGTGACCAAACAATCAGGAACAGACTTCAAGAGGGTGGCCTGAGGGGCCCAGTGGGCCCTGTGCTCACTGCCCTGCACTTTGGAGCTGGAAGAATTGACAGGCCTGCCACTGGCACCCTGTGCTTTTAACAGAAGAGAGCAGGTTCACCTGAAATACAGTTTTAATGTCCTTGTAAGTATTCCTATGTTATTCTACTTTTTGCTTCTACTTTGCTATATTTTGGAGGCAAATATTCTACTTTGTACTCCATACTATTTATTTTGAAGCTTTGGTTACATATTATTTTGCAGATAAATTCTATTAAATGGAATGATAACCTAAAAAAAATATCCAACCCAAAATTTAAAGCCCGAATCATGAAGTTATTGTCAGGAAATTTTAATTTTTGGAACCTGGTGTGTTTATTAAATATTCTGACAAATTTATAAAAAAAAAGAAATGAAATATTAATTTGCTTATATGAGTTTTAATTTATATCTTTGCTATATCTGGCATTTTGACGTAGGGGTCTCAAAAACACGCATCAAATATGATACACTTGGCGTTACAGGATTAAAGTATTGTGCAGCATCATAGATCTGTCGACTGACAAAGTGCTGCCCTTTAGCCTGAAGATTGTGCCCAATGCTTTCTGCGCCAATCCAGAATCCGAATCAGAATGTTTATTTCTAGTTGTCCGTGACAATTTCTTTAAGTATCAGTCACCATCAGAATACTTTATTAATCCCAGGGGGGAAGTTGTATATTATTAATATCGTGATATTATTTCTGATGAAATATTCTGCTTTCCTGTTCATTCTTGCCACCCAATTAAAAAAATCCTGAAAAACTCCTCTGACATTAAATCTGATTCTTCATTGCAGCCCTTATGTTAACAGTTATGTCTCATAATACATGTTTATGGAGGAAGGGGGTGTGTGCACACTAAACTCATCACCATGCAGCAACTTATAACCAGTTTAAGTGCTTCTGTTTTGTATTTCTTTCTGATAAAAATGTTCCGATTACCTGTGGCCCCCCGACTGGTTGTTGGACCCCCTGTTTATCCTGGAAACGGCCCTGACCATATAGATAAGAGGGACGTCACGCTTTTCATTCAAATCTACGTGGATGTGGAACAAAATAAGCATCTGAATTTTCTTTCAAACTGTTTTATTTAACAAAAAATCATATAATGTGTTTTTCATGTGCTGTAGATTTAGAGATATATAATTATATTTAATTGTTGTGGATTAAATGATTATGTTTTGATATGTTGTATAGTATTTATAAAAACCTGTAATGAAAATTAAATCAAATGTCATCCTTATGTTTTCAATCTCCCAGTTTTCCAATGAAATATCTTTTGCTTGTTACTTAAATACGATTCTATTTATGTGTGCTGCAGAATAATCATATTGGAATTTAATATTATGTTAACCACAGAAATCATTTTTTGTGCAGTTATGCTGTCGTTTGTATATAGAGTGCAATTAATTTGCTTTAAAAAGAGAAAATACAATAAACCAAATTAAAGAATGATTTGACAGAGAGCATTATTGTCATTAAACTATATCGTCTTTCACGGAAGTTTTTTCGATGCGGTGGCACAGGGGAGACCAAGAAGAGCGTGTTAAATGTTAAAATTCTTGACAGTACAACTAGAAAAAGACTGAACAAGCATGTTTTTATGGAAGGGTTGCCAGGAGAAAGCCTCTTCTGTTTCATAAGAACATGGCAACATGGCTGAGGTTTGCAAAGCTGCATATAGACTTCTGGAACAGTGTCTTTTGGACAGATAAGACCATAGTGGAGATTTGGTTGGTGCCAACCAAACAGCGAATCAGCACAAACACCTCACACCAACTGTCGAACACGGTGGTGGAGGGCTGATGATTTAGGCTTGTTTTGCAGCCACAGGACCTGGCCACCTTGCAGTTACTGAATCAACCAAAATGGTTTGTCAGTGTCTGTTTTAAATTAATATGGAATTTGTCCCCCTTTGCAGCTATAACAGCTTCTTCTCTTCAGGGAAGGCTTTCAACAAAATTTTGCAGTGTGTCTGTGGGAATTTTTACTCCTTCATCCAGAGGTGTGAGGTAATGTTTGGCCTGGTGTTGGATGGGGTTGAGGTCAGGGCTCTGTGTGGGCCAGTCAAGTTCTTCTAAATCAAACTCACCCAACAATACCTTTCTGGACCTTGCTTTTCTCACTGGGGCACAGTCATGCTGAAACAGAAAAGGTCGTTTCCCAAAACTTTTTCCTCAAAGTTGAAAACAAGGAATTGTCCCAATTGTCTTGGTAAGCTAAAGCATTAAGATTTCCCTTCAATAGAACTAATGTGCCCAGGTAAACCCCTGAAAAACAAACCCATAGCATTATCCCTCCTCCAGCAAACTTTACAGTTGGCAGGAGGTAGTCAGAGAGGTACCATTCTCCTGTCCAAAGTCTAAGGGTTCAACATTTCCAGAGACCCCTCAAGCCCAAGGGGACAGCCAGATAGCGAAGCATGATTCCTCATGCCTCAGAACATGTTTCCACAGCTCCAGAGTTCAGTGGTGACATGCTGACACTACTCCATCTGACACCTGGCATTGTGCTTGGTGATGTAAGGCTTGCATGCAGCTGCTCAACCACAGAAACGCACGCCATGAACCTTCTGGTGCACTGTTTTTATGCTGATGCTAATAACAGAGGAGATTTGGAACTCTGCAGTTACTGAGTCAGCAGAGTGCTACAGACTTTTATGCCCTGTGTGCCTCAGCACTTGTCAACCCCACTCTTTAACTTTACATGGTCTGCCACTTCGTGGCCGAGTTGCTGTAGTTCCTGAACTTTGCAATAATTCCTCTTACAGATGATCATGGAATATTTACGAAGAAAGAAATTTCACAAACTCACTTGGTGCAAAGGTGGCATCCTGTTGAAAGGGAGTTCTTCCTTCCCGCAGGCACCAAGTGCTGCCCATAGGGGATGGTCTGATTGTTGGGGGTTTTCTCTGTAACACTGTGGGGTCTTCACCTAACAGTGTAAAGCACCTTGAGGTGACTTTTCTTGTGGATTGGTGCTATATAAACCATATTTAAACTGAACTGAACTGCATTGAACTGAATTACGACGCTCAGCTTGAGTTCAGTGAGCTCTTTACAATGACACATTCTTTTATAGATGTTAGTAAAGGCACACTGCATGGCTAGCTGCTTGTATTTATACACCTGTGGCAATGGGACTGAATGAAACACCTGAATTAAATGATTAAGAGTTGTGGCCCAATACTTTTGCCTACATAGTATATGTTTCTCAGTGTACTTTATAACCCTTACTGCCTTTTGTCCAGCTGGGGCTTCATAGAAAGCACCACTAAATGAAAGAAAAGAGCTTCAGCTTTCAGCTGTATCGTCACATGAAGACTAAACAACTGACAAGAAACAAGGGCAGAGTAGCGGTCAGTGTGATGGATTACATATGAAGGGAGTTTCAGTCTCAACACTCAGACTGTACTGTAGGAATGCACGTCAGTAAACTGCACGCTTGGAAAAATTGTATCTAAAAGCCTTAAAAAGAAGAAAAAAAAAAACTCCAAACGAAGAATTTCCGCCTCTAGCTGTCAGTCATTTGCTCCAACTTGATGTGTTTGTATTTGAGTTGTCAGCATTACTCAGTACCAGCACAGCAAAGCACAGCCGCATTAAAACCTGCTGCTCTGAAATGCTTTCCACTGAGACACATGTTGGGATAATGCACGACGAGGCTTCCTGCTATGTGAAGATAATGCTGGATGGCAGCATTTCAGGGCTCAGCCGTTTATAGCAGAGAGCTGCTGTAGGCCTCCGCCACTGCTTTACATAAACTACACCATAAATAAGCAGTTTGATGGGATAACACAGCTGCTTAAGAAACCTGCGACTGAATGAAATTCCCGACTCTGACAGGAATATCGAATGGCGCGGAGAGCCGCCCCGCTCTCTATCCCGCCGGCGCTGATGCTGCCGCTCGTGACAGCCGTGCCGTCAGAGTGCAGATGTCAGAGACACTCCATCAGTTAGCGGTAATATGTGATCACACCACACTGACCTCTGGGAAATTGAGTCTTTAATCACGACATCTCCAGACCCAGGCTCCTCCTAAATTAGCATTCCTCAGATGCAATCTAATCTAGCAGCTTCTCCTGCCAATTCATCCAGAGAGAGGACACTGTTTGACTTTGTGCCATGTAATGTCAATGCAATTCTGATTGATGAAAACAGCCGCCGGAGGCTGAGTGATGTGTCTCGGTTGGGTGTGAGATAAACTAGGTTCCTCTGTGTGTTTTGTATGATCTCAGTAAATATTGGCATCAAAAAAAGCCCGGGACTAGGACTGTGTACTCAGGTGGTTCTGATCCTAAATGTGCATTGTAATTCCTCATGTTACTGGATGTGTGTCAGAAAATATTAATATTCAAATATATGCAGAGGATGCAGTAATCTTTATACAAGAAAAAGACACCCAAGAAGCAGCTTTAATTCCAAGAGAGGCACTGACTCAGGTCCAGGACTGGCTTATTAAATCATGTCTTTTACAAGATAGCAAAAACTGCGTGAGAGATACTTGCATAACAACCAGCAGTCTCCAAGAATTTCCTGCAATTTATGGAGCTTGCCACTGGACTATTGTTAGCCCGAATTCTTTTATTGGCAGCTCAAGAACAGACCGCAGGAATCTTCCATTCATATAAAAATATTTATTGCGGTCACAGGTAAAGTATAGCAGCGCTGGACTCAGTTTGACGAAAGTTCTCGCAGGAACTCAGCCAGAATGGGCCCAGATCACAGGAATCAGTTCACATTTATCTTCTTGGGCTGGGCCTTGCCCCGTACAGAGGTGAATCCACACAAAACTGTTTGTAATTGGCCATCTATTATTGACGTGGACAAAATTGTCCAAAACAGTGTGATAATCAAAGTGTATGAATGTTGATTTCAGGCGCGTATCTAATACAGCAGAAAATGATAAACAAAAATGTAGCCTGTCTCTCAGCACACAGAAACCAGTCCTGGCTGGTTATGTTGTTTTCTAATTTGAACAAACAAGGTCGTAACTTATACACAGTGAACTGTGAACAAAAACATACATCTTGTACTCTCTACACGATGTTCCAAAACAAGGTCAATTATGGTGGCAGAGAACAGGTTTCAGAGTGTGAGAGACTCAGAGGAAAGCTGCCTGATGTCCAGATTCAGAATTATTTCTAACATTATGATGTTTCAAAGTCAGTCAATAATCTAACATGGTCAAAAAAACATTAAATAAATTAAGCATTATCTGACAGTCTGTGCTGCCAAGATGTTTTTACACTCTGACAGTGGAATTGGCACAAGATCCACCACTAGAGGGGGCTGAGTGGTGCCTGAAGGTGCCCCACACTTGTTGGTAAAGGTACGTAAATATTGGAATAGTTTGCCAGGTATAACCAACACACATCTTGAACAATGAATTATGGCAAACCAGATCAGCAAATCATTTGTAACATTGTCACTTGGATATGTTATATATTATAGGTTTTAGCTCATTTTTGGCTAAAGGACCAAGGAACTACTGCCATGTTGAGGTGTCCGTTGTCAGTCTACGACAAGAATCGCTATTCTTCCTGTCAGAATTTCATCAAACTCACACACAGTGATCACCTAATTGGTCCTTACCCAAAATGTGCTCAGGCTTAAGACCAAGATTGAATTTTTATTTTATGGAAATTCTTCAGTTTTCAAAAGAATTGCTACTCCTCCAAGAGTATTGGTCAAATTTTAGTGAAGAGTCCACACACTGAGCACCTAATGGTTCTTCACCAAAATTTTTCTCAAGAGCAATGTCATATTAATTGTTTTACAGGAATGTTTCCATTTTCTCAAGAATCCCTACTCCTCCTCGAGTAATGGTCATAATTTAATTGAACTTACACACAATCAACTAATTGGTCTTTACCAATGGATCTTTGATCAAGGTCACATTTGCTTTTTTACGACCACTTTTCAATTTTCTCAAGAATTCCTACTCCTGCTAGAGTATTGCTCAGATTTTTGTGAAACTTGTACACAGTGATCACCTTATAGGTATTCACCCAAGTTGTTCTCAAGAGTAAGGTCATATTTATTCTTTCACAGGAACTTTTCCATCTTCTCAAGAATCTCTATTCCTCCAGAGTCTTCTTCTTTCAGCTACTCCCGTTAGGGGTCGCCACAGCGGATCATCTGCCTACATCTCACCCTATCCCTTGCATCCTCTTCCCTCACACCAACCCTCTGCATGTCCTCCTTCACTACATCCAGGAATCTTCGCTGTGGTCTTCCTCTTCTCCTCCTGCCTGGCAGCTCCATCCTCAACATCCTTTGTCCAATATATCCACTATCCCTGCCCTGAACATGTCCAAACCACCTCAGCCTTGCCTCTCTGACTTTGTCTCCAAACTTCTCAACATGAGCTGTCCCTCTGATGGACTCATTTCTAATCTACTTCTCCTAGAGGACTGGTCAGAATTTAATTGAACTCCCACACAATCATCAACTAATGGGTCTTCACCAATGGGTCTGTGCTCAAGGTCACCTTTGTTGCTTTACGACCACTTTTCCATTTTCACAAGAATCACTATTCCTCCAGGAGTATTTGCCAGGTTTTAGTGAAGCTCATACACAGTGATCATGGCCGCATTTGTCATTATACAGGTGCTTTTCCATTTTTACAAGAAGTGCTACTCCTCGTGATCATGAGCCAGATAAGCCACTACATCAGTGACATTCTGATTAGTTTAAAATTTATATTGATGTTAATTAAAATGCGTGTTACCTGTTAAACAACCCAGTTAAATAAAAGAAATAAATTCTAAAACCAATGCTAATAATTTCTTAATTAGGCTTTAGTTGCTGAATTTGCATGGAATTCTGTGAGCACCTGTCATAACTGCCTCTCCTCTTAATTTCCCATAAGGATGGTTTGTTTTACTGTGCTCCTGCCTTGACCTCACCTACTACCAGACTGTGGGTCTCAGAAGGATTTAAAGCACTGACAGTCAAGAAGCCATTACAGCTCACTGAGAGGATAGCCAGCAAATTGGTTGGCTCGCAGGAGCAGTAAATAAAATGGAGGAGACCCTTGTTTTTCACCTTGTCAATAGAGCCTTAAGGCGGAGGTGTCTTCAGTCAGAATTTAAATGTAGAGAAGAGGAAAAAAAAGTTAAATGAGACTTAGCTTCAGGTTACAGAGAGCATAAAGATGCTGGATCCCAGGGAGCAGCTGGAGGTCATGTTCTGGCTTTGAGCTCAGGGGGAGCCTTCACTCCAAAGCTCAGTCAGACTAAACGTTTTTTTCATGTGTCCGACAGATCTGTTGAAGCATCATTTTCTGGAAATATTAAATCAATTCTAAAAATACAAGCCTGACCCATAGAAGAAAAAAGAAAGAGCCAGTGAGAACTGAATTGCATGGGCAGCATGTGTGTTTGGTGTCAGATTTGTTTTCTAAAGAACTCTACAATGAATCTATTCCTTGCATGTGGACATAGCAAGGCAGGCTCATATTAAAAACAGTGGAGGTTTTACACCTTTTTCTCTTTGTCGTACTCAAACATGGGGAGAGCCATAAAACTGAAATTACAGCAGTCACTGTAAAATAAATTCATACTTGAAGATGTATCATTAACCCAAGGGGAAGTAAAAAGGAGTTGCACTATTACGTGAGCCTAATTTAATCTTTTAATGATGACAGTCATTACTGTTAAAGCTTTTCATTATCATAATCATTATTACAGCAGCAATAACAGAGTAACTGTGGCCACAGGGACAGCAAGGGCCTGAAATAGAGCAGACAGGATGTAATGTAATAAGTTAGTTAGCCATTTGCATCAGTGTGACAAACACAACAGATCAGAGACTAAACATAGACCATCTGGAGATAGCTGCAGTATACAGTCACATGAAAAAGAAAGCACATCCTCAAATCAAATCAGTAATGACACACAGACTGCGTCATTATTGATTTAACAAAAAGGAAGCCACGGGTAAAAAATTAAGTACACCCTATGATTCAATAGCTTGCAGAACCACATTTAGCACCAATAGCTTGAATTTTGACTTTTGGTGGCAAAGGTGAATGAGTTTAAATACTTGGGATCAACCATCCAAAGCAATGGACAGAGCACAAGAGAGGTGAAGAAGAGAGTGCAGGCAGGGTGGAGTGGGTGGAGATGTGTGTCAGGGGTGCTCTGTGACAGAAGGATAGCAGCAAGAGTGAAAGGGAAGGTTTACAAGACGGTAGTGAGACCTGCTATGATGTATGGTTTGGAGACGGTGGCATGACAGCCTCCACCGTGTTTTACAGATGGCTGCAGACACTCACTGTTGGACCTCTCTCCTGACCTCCTCTGTACATACTGAACTGATGACAATCCAAAAATGTGGATTTTGGATCCATCCCTCCATCAGACCTGCTTCCACTGATCTTCAGTCCACTTCTTGTGTCATTTTCATACCTCAGCCTTTTCTCCCTGTTTCCCTTCCTTAACAATGTCTTCTTGACAGCCACCCTTCCACTGAGACCATTTCTGATGCGGCTTCAGTGAACAGTGGATGATCAGCCGAAGGTCCAGATGCATCTCTCAGGTCCTGTCAGGTCTTTGCTGGATTTTATTTCTTAAGGACATGACTGTCAGATACTGTTAATCTGCTGTACACAGTTTTTAACATGACACTTCTTCTGTAGTCCTGCACTTGTCCATTTTCCTCTCATTTTTGAAGACATATTGCGCACCATGTGGAGATATGTCATTTTCAGCTAATTGCTGCTCTTTGGTAGTCACCTTGTTGGTGCTGAAACACTTTTTTATGCCTGTCAAACTAAAGAAATGGGAACAAATGAGGTGCTTTTGTGACAGGCTGCTAGTAACAAAGTGCCTAAAGATCTAATTTAAAACTGGTTCTTTGCTAAGCTGTTCAAACTTCAACAATGCTGGATGCTAAAGTTCCCATAAACAACTCAACAGTAGCGCTGCTCTTTGTATTAGGTGACCATCCATGGCATATGCAACAATGTTAAAAACTCTAAAATGGACCAAAAAAGCTGATTTTGCTTAAAGGTCTCCTGTAAATGAGCAGAAACAGACTGTCTGCATGCATCCAATCAGCAAGGAAAGTCTGAACTGACAACTTTCCAGTCACAAACCCACTTCTGTAAGCTCACAGTCCTCTGTCTGAGCGCCTAAATTGGATCTGCAATGGTGAGATTTTTGTCCAGCTGACCTCCCCGTGTCCTCACCGTCCCATAAT